>CANNZV010004042.1:0-48567 GCA_947561585.1 Caprella mutica
CATATAGTTATCAAATAACCATATAGTTATCAAATAACCATATAGTTATCAAATAACCATATAGTTATCAAATAACCATATAGTTATCAAATAACCATATAGTTATCAAATAACCATATAGTTATCAAATAACCATATATATTTTTTAATATCGCTTAATTGTGACAAAGTTGTCATAACTTTAAAAATAGCTATTTTTCAGGAGAGGCATTTTAAAAGCTCTCAATAATATGTAAAGCTCCAAAAAAACAAGATAGGTGTAACATTTTGTGAAACATCAAATAGATCTCTAGTTAATAGAAGTAGAAATATTGTATATTAACTAAACCAATTACTATTATCTTATATATAATTTTAAATTATGACATTTATGTTGGGTTGAAGGACATTTAGGTTCTCTAACTACAATTATGAAACTTTCACCAAGAAGCAGCGGTTGAAGATGAAAATGTCTTCATGGATGACTCGAAAACACATTTTTTGAGTTATGACGAAGGAGCGATATATATTTTTCCCAATAACTCCAGTCACACGGTATGCACTTGTCATAGCCAATGTGTGTGTTATAATTTAGAGTCCCGTGGGAGAGTGGTCCATTCATACGCTATGGCACTGGAGTTAAATTTAGTAGGTCTTCGTGATGCAATTTCATCCGCGGAATAGCTTTTTGATTCTCCAGCACCTATCGACTCGATTGTGAACTCTTTTGGTTTGTTTCTTCTATCGACATCATTGTGAACTGCTGTTATGTACTATAATTTCAAAATGAATATATCTAAGAACATATTGAATAAACAAACTATATATATTTTTCAATAACTCTGCGATACCTTAAATTTCTTCAGAGTGCTGAATGTCTATAATTGCTTCCTTCTTGTTTCATTTTCGCAAACTCTCAGAAATGCCTGTTTTATACCATCATCCAAGAAATTCTCTCTCTCCATATCCATATGTTCCTCTGCTTAATGTATAGGCCTAGTTATTTAATTTGTTGTTTGTACTTTTAGAACTATAGGCCCAAGACTGTTCCGTAGTCTTAATATTTTAATCACATGTTTGATTAGCCCGTTTCTTCCCTGTGTCATTGGTAGACATCAATTAAATTAGTTACTAAAATTTGGAAATATATAAATAGACAGTTAAGTTCCGAAGGGATAAATTCACATGTAATCCCTATTAAATCCACTGAATTTGTATATTATAGTTTGTATGTTATAGTTTGTATGTTATAGTTTGTATGTTATAGTTTGTATGTTATAGTTTGTATGTTATAGTTTGTATGTTATAGTTTGTATATTATAGTTTGTATGTTATAGTTTGTATGTTATAGTTTGTATGTTATAGTTTGTATGTTATAGTTTGTATGTTATAGTTTGTATGTTATAGTTTGTATGTTATAGTTTGTATATTATAGTTTGTATGTTATAGTTTGTATATTATAGTTTGTATGTTATAGTTTGTATGTTATAGTTTGTATGTATAGTTTGTATGTTATAGTTTGTATGTTATAGTTTGTATGTATAGTTTGTATGTTATAGTTTGTATGTTATAGTTTGTATGTATAGTTTGTATGTATAGTTTGTATGTTATAGTTTGTATGTTTCATTGGCATGATAGTGAACTGTTTCCCTATTTTCACAGCTCTTTTCCCATATTTTCACAGCTCTTTTCCCCTATTTTCACAGCTCTTTTCCCCTATTTTCACAGCTCTTTTCCCCTATTTTCACAGCTCTTTTTCCCTATTTTCACAGCTCTTTTCCCCTATTTTCACAGCTCTTTTTCCCTATTTTCACAGCTCTTTTTCCCTATTTTCACAGCTCTTTTTCCCTATTTTCACTGCTCTTTTCCCCTATTTTCACTGCTCTTTTTCCCTATTTTCACAGCTCTTTTTCCCTATTTTCACAGCTCTTTTTCCCTATTTTCACTGCTCTTTTCCCCTATTTTCACAGCTCTTTTCCCCTATTTTCACAGCTCTTTTCCCCTATTTTCACTGCTCTTTTTCCCTATTTTCACAGCTCTTTTTCCCTATTTTCACAGCTCTTTTTCCCTATTTTCACTGCTCTTTTCCCCTATTTTCACTGCTCTTTTCCCCTATTTTCACAGCTCTTTTCCCCTATTTTCACAGCTCTTTTTCCCTATTTTCACAGCTCTTTTCCCCTATTTTCACAGTTCTTTTTCCCTATTTTCACAGCTCTTTTCCCCTATTTTCACTGCTCTTTTTCCCTATTTTCACAGCTCTTTTTCCCTATTTTCACTGCTCTTTTCCCCTATTTTCACTGCTCTTTTCCCCTATTTTCACTGCTCTTTTCCCCTATTTCCAATGCACCCCACAATGCAAGTTTCAGTTCAGGTCAAAAAAGCGTTTCTTCCCACTTTGGTTTACTCTTCATTTTTCGTCAGTGTCGAGTGGTCGAAATCCTTATGAAGCCTCCAGCCAATTAATTAACCCTCTGGTGCCCCAGAACACTCTCTGTCACTGTGTTATTCCTATGGGGAGACGAGGTGACACAGGCAGGAGGCAGTTGACCTCTTTTTGGTAATTTGCTCATTGCTTAAAAATGGTCGGTGGCTGCATTGGTGAGTGCAAATATCACCATTAATTGAATGCTGTAAATAGATATATTATTCGGCATTTATTTCATATCCCCTTTTTGATGTTTGCTCTAAGACTAAAATCCTTATTTCCCCACAAATTATCAAATTACCATTGGTTATAATGACCATATATCAAGTCTATTTAATGAACTATATATTCCATTTAATTGCTTTCTACAGCCAATAGCATCTTAGTGCTTATTCGTCTGACTAAAGTTTGCCAATCCATCTCCAGATAATCGAAGTCATCTCGTTATTTAAACTTTGTGACAAGAATAGATAACACATGTGACGTACATGTGACTGTGACATGGCCTGCACATGTGACTGTGACTGTGACATGGCCTGCACATATGACTGTGACTGAGACATGGCCTGTACATGTGACTGTGACTGAGACATGGCCTGCACATGTGACTGTGACTGAGACATGGCCTGCACATGTGACTGTGACTGAGACATGGCCTGCACATGTGACTGTGACTGAGACATGGCCTGCACATGTGACTGTGACTGAGACATGGCCTGCACATGTGACTGTGACTGAGACATGGCCTGCACATGTGACTGTTGGACTGTAACTATTAGACTATAATTATTCAAACCAAATCAATAGAAACGGGATTGTTCGAACTAATAAAAATGGCAATTTTCTTTTATTAGTTTTAATATCTTCAATATTGAAGAGAAGGTAAGATTTTGATTACATAAGAGTTAATTTTTTAAAGTTCTGTTTATAACACTTGCCATTTATAAATTGGGAACTTATTAAATTGATTATAGTTAAATCTCCAAATTTATAATTATATCCCCAATATTTAATACATCTTAAAGAGAGATTTAAATTATTGTTTTGCTCCTCACAAGCATACAGATTATCATCAATTGATAAAATTCATTCACCAACCAAAATACACTCTCCATCTTCCAATACCTTTTATATACCTACTCAGTCATTCCAATTCATTATTTCACTTAAACAATTACATGCATCGTTAAGGGCCGTACACACGTAGGGTCTTTTAAGTCTTTCCACCAGACTTTTTGCTAAGCTCCTCCCACTTTTTCCACGAGAATATTAGAAAAAAAGATATAGTAATAAATTATATCTTTTTTTCTCATATTCTCGTAGCAAAAATTCTGGTGGAAAGACTTAAAAACCCTACGTGTGTACGGCCCTTTAGGTACAATGTATCAAACACTAAATCAAACACTTGATCACTCCATCAACGTAAAATCTAACAGCTAATATCCAGAAAATGACACCACAGGTAAGATGTAATCACATGACAACCTAATTTACAATAAACGTCATACCTACATTCTACAGAAGACTAGATCTCTCTATATATTGAACTAACTTCTAAAAAATGAGATGAATAATCAAGGAGTGACAATTATATATTTATTGTTACTTTTCCTCGCTTTAATTGCCGTTTGGCAATAAAACTGAGTCGTGATTTGGTATTTAAAGCGGGTCCTGCCAGTACATGGAACTCTCTTCCAGTTTATGAGATGGTTAGGCCAAGAGCAGCCATGGAAGGCGCTGTCAAGAGTCACTTGCTAAATAAAAGAAGAACATCTAGATGGATTTATGGGTGTAATTAACGTACAAATTGAGAATTCTTGGCCAAGTTTTTCGCAAAGAGATATAACTTGAAGAGGACTTGTAGAAAATGAGGACAAAACATTCCCTGTCGAGTACACCATATTGAGCTTCTGAACTTTGTTGCTAATATTTATCTAGGATGTGGTGATTAGGTATCGAATGGAATGTGTATTATTTGGGTGATTGGTATTGAGTTATTGACGCTAAATCACTTTGTTTAAATTGAGATTGAATGAATTAGTATTTAATGTAGCGTATCGGCTAATATTCACTTTAGAGGTCATATCAGCTAATATTCACTTTAGAGGTCATATCAGCTAATATTCACTTTAGAGGTCATATCAGCTAATATTCACTTTAGAGGTCATATCAGCTAATGTTCACTTTAGAGGTCATATCGGCCAATATTCACTTTAGAGGACATATCAGCTAATGTTCACTTTAGAGGTCATATCGGCCAATATTCACTTTAGAGATCATATCAGCTAATATTCACTTTAGAGGTCATATCAGCTAATGTTCACTTTAGAGGTCATATCAGCTAATGTTCACTTTAGAGGTCATATCGGCCAATATTCACTTTAGAGGTCATATTAGCTAATGTTCACTTTAGAGGTCATATCGGCCAATATTCACTTTAGAGGTCATATCAGCTAATATTCACTTTAGAGGTCATATCGGCTAATATTCACTTTAGAGGTCATATCAGCTAATGTTCACTTTAGAGGTCATATCGGCTAATATTCACTTTAGAGGTCATATCAGCTAATGTTCACTTTAGAGGTCATATCAGCTAATATTCACTTTAGAGGTCATATCAGCTAATATTCACTTTAGAGGTCATATCGGCTAATATTCACTTTAAGTCGAATTATCGCTTTCTTCATCTACAAACTCTCCGACGTTCAAATTTGTGTCGGGTTGTACGACAGCAGGTGCAGTCAAGACGAAATTCTTTGTGGATTTCCTTAAGCCGATGCTATTTTCTATCGAAAGATGGCGCTAGAGTTTGCAATTTTAAACAGTTTGGGCCCAAAGGGCGTATAAAGTGTCTTCGATGAGCAATTTTATGAAAATAAATGACGTTGTGAAAGAATCGAGCTTCGAACAGCGGTTAAAAAGTTCGGAAAGTGACGAAAGGAGAGGATTTGTTGGGATTGAGAGGTGACGGAGAACAGAGGAGGATTTGTTGGGATTGAGAGGTGACGAAGAACGGAGGAGGATTTGATGGGATTGAGAGGTGACGAAGAACAGAGGAGGATTTGAAGGGATTGAGAGATGACGAAGAACAGAGGAGGATTTGTTGGGATTGAGAGGTGACGAAGAACAGAGGAGGATTTGAAGGGATTGAGAGGTGACGAAGAACAGAGGAGGATTTGAAGGGATTGAGAGGTGACGGAGAACAGAGGAGGATTTGTTGGGATTGAGAGGTGACGGAGAACAGAGGAGGATTTGTTTGGATTGAGAGATGACGAAGAACAGAGGAGGATTTGATGGGATTGAGAGGTGACGGAGAACAGAGGAGGATTTGATGGGATTGAGTGGTGACGAAGAACAGAGGAGGATTTGATGGGATTGAGAGGTGACGAAGAACAGAGGAGGATTTGATGGGATTGAGAGGTGACGAAGAACAGAGGAGGATTTGATGGGATTGAGAGGTGACGAAGAACAGAGGAGGATTTGTTGGGATTGAGAGGTGACGAAGAACAGAGGAGGATTTGATGGGAATGGTTTAATATGATAATAACAATCCATATTCCTTTACTGAGTTTCTAAAGCTGAAATGTCAACCAACAATCGAATAGTCGGGCGTTTGAAAACTCAAACTCTAGTCACTGCTAAGGAAACGAACACAAAAATTAGCCCTATTAATTTTGTGATGATATTTATGAGTATAAATTTTATCATAGAAATTTAAGATGTTATTGTATAGTAAATCACGCATTAATAATACTCACCATGTATGCCATTGAAATCTGTTGTCAATTTTATAGGCCTTTGTGAAATGAAATGATGTTTAAAATGTTAGTAAGGCTAAAAAGTAGCAATTATGGGTGGGGTGTGTATGACCCCAAGAGACCCCTAGGGACCCCCTCTCATGTTAAAAGCAGATCAGCTGCAGCTCTGACTTTCTAAAATATCCTAAAGCTTAAAATGTGAAAATGTTTCCTTTGTGGAATTGGTTTAGTGCATCTATATACAAATGCATTTTAAGTGATAAATAAAAAGGAAAATAGATTCGGTGTAATTGGAGAAAATGTTAGGAATTTATTTGATTTCTATTTAATTCTCAAATTTTTTCTAAAGATTTTTGTTTTCATCGATCGAAACAATAACCAAACAGTTTCAGAACATGATTCGACTTGTAAGAACACGTTGGAAAATATAGCAAAACTATATAACTAGATACCTAACTTTTACCTAAAGTTATTTTCCATTTGAGAGTAAAAAGTGACTGTTTCCTCACCCCGTCCACACACATTAGTTCCTTGCATTTATTATTCCTGTTTTCTTTCCTCCTTGTGATCGCAATGAAAGAACTTTTAGGTAATGCATAAAAAATCCATAAATAACCGTGTGCATTTTGTCACAGCATTAATTATGGCGGGCCTCCCCTCTGAAATACGCCAATGAACAATACGCTCATCCATCATTTAGGAAAAGATATCCTACAGGATTTGCCTGCTCCTCTTTCTATTTTAGGGACATTTAAGTTGTGAAATATTTAAAACATTTTAAAACCTATGAACGCAATTTATTTAGCTATTACATATATAGTCGCATTAAAAATTGCTATATATATTTAAATATCTAATAAAATATCAACAAAATATATTAAGAACATTTTAAAACTCATATATACAAATCATCAATATAAACACGTTAAAAATAATTATTTCCTTTAAATGTGTTGAAACCATTTCTTTATGTTCAAAATACTATTTTTTCGAATAAAAACAAGAGTTTGAAATAAAAAAAACCTTAAAAAAAATATTCCATTAAAAAAATGAACTTAATTAAAATTTAATTTAAAACAATTCCATTTATATAAAAAAACTCAACAGGAAATTATGCAATTAATAAATATATTCTTTTGTTAATATAATAATTTACCTACTTTATTTAATGATCCTTCAATTAAAGTATAAAAGTCTATACTTACTCATTGAGAGTAAATGTAGCGAGTACCAATAAGGTCATGAAAGACCTTTAATTAACCTCTAGAGGTCAGACGTAAGGTCAGACGGATGGTCATCAAGGGACAGTCACGCTTGTCGTGTCTTTGGCGCGAAAAACGCCCTGAAATACAAACTGGCACAGCGAGAGAAGGTGTTTGACAACCCAATTGACAAACATAACCACTTTTATAGCACCTAAAACACTGTGTCATCACTAGGGTTGTGACAATATGCTTTAAAATCATAGATCTCGAAATCATTATAGACGGAGAGAATGGTTCTACACCAGCGGTATATAGTATTCGATACCATTTCATTTCGTCTGTGATATTCTTTAGATCTATGATTTATAAAGCATATTGTCACAATTACCATTGTGATGACCACTTGTCTATCATCTAACACACAATTTGTGTCAGGACGTAAATGTTTGACGAAATTATTTTTACTAGGGTTGTGACAATATGCTTTCAAAATCATAGATCTTAAGAATATCACAGACGAAATGAAATGGTATCAAATACTATATACCGCTGGTGTAGAACCATTCAATACTCTTTAATTCTCTCCGTCTATAATATTATCAGGACCTATGATTTTAAAAGCACATTGTCACATGTATGTTTGGATATATTTATTAATTCATTTTATAGTTAATCATTATTATCTAGGAACTCTTGTTATTGTATAATTATGAATAATAGTAAATATTATCAATTCGCTGAGGTTAATTTTAGTTTATTTCAATAGCATTTTAAAACTTATTTAATCATATACATTATTGATATTTTTCAATATTAAAATAAATTCAACAGAAGTGGTATAAAATGTCCTCAATTTAAACCCCTAATTGTTGAGGACTTGTTTTTTTTTAGTTATTTAGTGTATCGTGACGGCACGTCCCAACCCTCCCATTGATGTTCGAAATCTCTTGCTGGCTGTGGTCTCATAAATATGCGTAAGAAGGAGATCTCTCTGTCTGTGTGATATGCTGTCAAAGGCCCTGACAGGCTGTCAGCATACACGCAATGGGGCTGTCAGTGTTGCCAGAATCTGTCATATACCCTCTCAGAGAAGTAGACAAAGAATGAGAACCTGTTCTTGGATGATGTTGACAATACACCCTATACGAAAAGTGCATGAATTAACCAGGGATTCAGATTTAATAAATATAAAATTATTCATGAAAAATATCTAGGGGGAGGTAGTTATTTTAGACTTAATATAATGTATCTAGATTATGATTTTGTTTAGTGGTTATTCGACTTAAATTTCAAACCGAAATAGTTTGATTAATAAAAACGGTTTCTAGTATTGTAATTCAGTACCTAAAATACATATTCACAGTCACATTCTTTTTCTAGAAGCTTATATTAACCCCATTGATTGTTGGTGCAGAGAAATCCCCCGAATTCGGCCCCTGGGGACGGCCTCGGACTCTATTTCGGACACTACAATTGTTTTCCTAAGACTCTTGACGGCAGAAAGATAATGTAATTTGTTTGGAGCGACACATTGTTATTGTCTCTCAAAACAGACTTGTTTGTGGTGTTATTTGCACCTAGTGACGTCATCAGCAGCTCTGTCTTTTTCTCTCGATGGCAGAGGAGACGGACAGAAGTGCGCCCTCGAGGGAACAGAAACGACCGATCTCACAAACTCGATTGTTTCCTTTCCTTTATTTCGCTGAGGACTTGTCGATATATTTCTATTTGTACATCTGACAGGCTAGCTCTTTATTATAGCAATATTATAATATATTCCATTAATGACCATACCTGCACACACCTGTGGAGATAGGTAATCACCAGCAAAGCTCATTATCTCAGACCTTCAAATGGCGAATTAACGAGTAATGTCATAATGATGAATTTAATGATGTGTGCAGGGTATAAATGTGATGGAGTTTTTCTTAATAAATGGGGATATCGTTTTACTAAGACACTCTCAGTATTCGAAACATGGGGCTTTAACATAAGCCATAAACCAATCTGATGTAGAAATTTCCAATTGACTCATTATGACCTATATTTTTTTTGAATTATCATATTTCTCCAATAGCATCAATCACTCTAAATTTACACCCATTTTCCGAGTCCTGTGACTGTCCCATCTCTATCGTACACTAAAAAATGTCTCCGCGGCATCAGCCGTTCTTTAGGCCTCAGTTTGGCTTTTGGACTGCAATGAGCTTGTCTTATATTTTTGAGTTTGCGTTTCTGGCCGCAATGGCAATTGGAAGTGCTATAGCTTCACAAATCACTACAAGGGACACACATTGAAATTCAAGTTGTCTTCGGCCCCTGGGGCCCTAAGAGGTGAATACAGATGACGCCCGTCCTTCTTTTGATGGGGTGTGATTCTTTTTAACCGTGACCACTGGTGCAACCGACAAAGAAAAAGAAAGAAAGATGTCACTGGACTGAGAAAATATTGCGAGTCATCGCTTGAGTCAAGGCTGGCAAAACTCCAATACTTGAGTCAAGGCTTTTCTTGATTGACTCCATCTGAGTCAATCTGACTATAAGTTAGAAGTCAGTATGACTCTTATTTTTGAGTAAAATATTAAGATGAGTCAAATTGACTAACATTTTTGAACTGGGACTAACTGGAAAGTCAAATTTTGAGTCAATCTGACTCGTATTTCTTTCAGTGTATGCTTGTGAGAATGTATCTGTATCCTAACAAAGAAACTGTATCCTAACTGTATCCTAACTGTATCCTAACTGTATCCAAACAAAGAAAAATGGAAAGAGGATATGAACTAGTTTCTAATTATAACTTTTTTTCTTTTAAGAGAATCAATAATAATATAAGAATGACTTCTGTCTGTCCGTCACACTAACTATAACTAACTTAAATTTTATTCTATTCAGTTGAAAATGTTGGAGTAAAAGCGGAGACAAGGATAATATTCATTATATACAGGGTGTTTCATTTAAGATCCGACAAAATTTGACAGTTTGTATAAAAACCCAAAATAATTTTTTTTTTCAAGGATAAGAAAATGTTCAAAAAAGCTTCGTTACCGAGATTTTGATACCCTGATTCTATGGTAATTGTTTTAACATTCATAATAACATTATGTTATACATAATTTTCCACTAATAACCACTTTAAAAGTCACTATCTTGAAAACTAAGCAATTTTGATAATTTAGGTTGTCGTGAAACAATGTTTGTTTTTTGTGAGATTCCCTGTGTATGTCATAAAAATTATCAACATCTCAATAACAAAACACTTTTCGACATTTTGACAAAAAAAATTTCATTTCGTGTTTTTATGCAAGCTGTGAAATATTGTCAGATATGAAGTGAAACACCCTGTATAATACTCTACATCTGTCTGTCTTTGACTTGAAGCAGAATTTTCAGAAACGGTTACCAGTAGGATAGTGACAATATGCGTTTAAAACTATAAAAGATTTTAAATCTAAATCGCTGGTATTAACGATTTAATACTCTTTATTTCTCTCCGTCTATAATATTTTCAGGATCTATGATTTTGAACGCATATTGTCACAACCCTAGTTATCAGAGACTTGAAAATAAAGAGCATCTTAGAAAGTGGATTCGAATTTATCGCGTTAAAAGTATTTTTCAAAATTTAAGCTGGTTTTCGAATTATTAACATTATATTTATAATGGGATAGATAGGAATTAATTCGACATACTTTCCAGGATATTTTCAGAGACTATCCAACAGAATGGGCTGAAATTTTCTGGAAACCTTCGGCCTGTGGTCCTACAGACGCTATTGATTTGTCTTGCGAAATTCGAAATGATTAACTATTATTCGAATTTAGAATTATTTAAAATTAAGTTATAATGAAATGAAAAGGGTTTTCAATTCAAATTGGCAAATACATGATAACATACAGAATAAATAAAAAAATAAAATCTCATTAATAGACTTTAAAAGAAATGTATATGTAAAAATTATCTACAAAAATAACTGCGTTAACATTTTTTTAAATTAGAATTAATTTTTCGAGATAAGACGAAAACTAGTCTAGGATAATTTTTTACACAGGGGATTTCAGATAAAACAAACATTGTTTCATGAAAACCTAAATTAACAGAACTGCTCGAAAGGACTTCCTACCTAGATACTCACAAGTACTTACGTTCCTAACAGATGGTTATTAGTGGAAAATTAATAGTTCCTATTATAACGTTATTTATGAATGTTAAAAGATCACCCTAGAAATTAATACCTCGATGGAGAAACACTTCTGGACATTTTGTTATTCTCGAAAAAGTGTCTATTTTGGGGTTATATGCAAACTGGCAAATTTTGTTTGATTTATAATGAAACACCCTGTATAAGTGTATAATGTACATGCTAACGTACAATTATATTCTATGTTTTTCTGTATTCTTCTATATAAAGCTCTACAGAATTTTTCTTATAGATTTAGAGTTAAGCTTAAAGAAGCAAAACACATTTCTCTGGAATAGAGAGCTCACATTACACTGCATTATTTATTTGTATTAGGAATGCCTTACATATTCCTTGTATTCCTATTCCAAATAAAGAGAGTATTTGTTGGTGTGTTCGTATGTACATATAGACTGTAAATGGACAGCGGAAAGAGGAAATCTCCTGGGGAAACAAGAGGAAAACAGTGTACACTGTACTGTGTATTTTCAGTGTACAGTGTACTTTCAGTGTAAACAGTACACTGTACACTGTGCACTTTACAGTGTACAGTGTACAGTGTACGCACTAATATAATTCCATAAATATCATTACTAAATTTACCACTTTGGCCATTCTTCTAACTCTTCATTAACAGTTGCTCGAAAGTTATAAGTTATTGTCGTAACTTTTAGAAAATTGAACTAACTTCAATTGTACGTAACTAACTACTTTTTATGAGGAGGAAACATTGAAAAGAAAACCACGAAGATGTCAAAACACCTCTCTATTTTCTCTGTATATAACCCCTATGTATTTTATTTGTGTATTATAGCTAGGGTTGTGACAATATGCACTTAAAATCATAGATCTTAAGAATATCACAGACGAAATGAAATGGTATCGAACACTATATACCGCTGGTGTAGAACCATCCAATAGTCTTTAATTCAATCAGTCTATAATATTTTCATGATCTATTATTTTAAATGCATATTTTTGAAATTGGGAAAACCAAAAACACGGAACACTTGAAATCTGGGAAACCTAATATCCGGCAAATAGAAAACTCTGATAATAAGGAATTGCAGAACAAAACGGATTTATTTTTGTGAATATCAGATAATTTGGGGTAACAGAAAAAAATAGTGTCTCGTCACTCTTGATGGCTAATACACTAGTTAAGTAATATTGTGTAGATGTGATGAAGTCACCCAGAGTGTTACTGTAGGCCTAAGTATTTTTCCCCAATCTCATTTATTTGTTTCCAGTTCATTTGTCTCCACTCGAGTCAAACCCTTCCACACATTGACCCTTGACTAGAAACAGTCAAGAGGGAGTGTTCTTGACTAGACACAGTCAAGAGGGAGTGTTCTTGACTAGAAACAGTCAAGAGGGAGTGTTCTTGACTAGACACAGTCAAGAGGGAGTGTTCTTGACTAGACACAGTCAAGCCAGGGAGTGTTCTTGCCTAGACTCAGTCAAGCCAGGGAGTGTTCTTGACTAGACACAGTCAAGAGGGAGTGTTCTTGCCTAGACTCAGTCAAGCCAGGGAGTGTTCTTGACTAGACACAGTCAAGGCAGAGAGTGTTCTTGACTAGACACAGTTAAGACAAAGTTCGTTCTTGCTTTGACTAAAAACAGTCAAGTATGACCGAGAGATAGAAACTGTTCGATAACTTGGATAACTTCTAACTTATGTGAACTATTAATAAAAACTAACTCTGCAAACTCACAACTACAACATCTCTACAAGTTATTTAGTAACATAAAACTAATACATTTTTACAAGTTATTTAGTAACATAAATAATCGTCACCAATGTAATCTCTAGCTGTACTTCTCACACCTCCTTCTCTCACACTCGCTCGAATCATAAAAAATGACGAAAAAGCAAGATTAATTGTTCCGCCGAAAGAGGGTAATGCCATAAAGTATTTTTTGTCGGAGGAGAGTTTTAATTACTCGACACCATTACTCTCTTTCTTTAATCTTGACGACTTTAGTGGTCAGCATAAATCGATCTCAAATTGGCCAAGTAACGAGCAAACTTTCTTGTTTTATTACTGGTGGGCCAGCAAGCCACCTTCTGTAGTCGTTACTCTGGATTACGTCATGACAGATTGGTGTGGGCGATGATAATTAAAAGGATTCTCAACTCTACCTAAATTACTCAACTTTAACATTGCTATAATCTGCTTTGAAAGATTAATGTATCATATTAACGGCCATTTTCTTCTTTTACCCGGCCACGGAAATGTTCTATCTATAGGGGAAGTTCCGAGTTATCGCACGAGACCGCATTTTGGATCATATAACAAAAAAAACTAAGACGATTAGAATTCAATTTTAGTTGGTATCCATGATACCTCCACATGATACCTAACGGTATCATGGATCAGTTTAATTGGTATTCATGATACCTCCACATGATACCTAACGGTTTCATGGATCAGTTTAATTGGTATCCATGATACCTGAGGTTATCAACCAATAAAAATAAAATTGAATTATATTTCTTGAATACTTTTTTTATAAGATTCAAGATGAGGAACCGTCCGAAAACACGTATCTTACTTTAAGTTGAAATAAAAGTTCCGCATCGTAGTATCCATCTTTCCGACAGACAAGATTTCTTATTAAATTTAGATCGGGATGTCAATTGATGGTTTGCCATGATAAAATGATGGCGTTTGTTCCCTGATTCGACACCCCATGAAGAATGAATCCGCGAACCAGTGGCCGAAACACTGATTCGATTTGTGTGACGCCTCGCGATAGATTTGATATTTTATTGGGATAAATAGACTATGAGGTGCTCTGGAATTCTTGCGGCAAAACAATTCTCCTTGTTTTGCCGGATTGGAAATAAAGTGACGGACTTTGAGGGACGATTGTGACGCAGATTGAGGGACGATTGTGACGCAGATTGAGGGACGATATTGTCGCGGTGTTTGCAACTCTAGAAATTATTAATGCGATTATAAATGGGAGGGAAAAGAAAAGACTTAGAAAAGAAGTGAATTTTGAAGGTAGGTAAAAATTCGAAATCTACATGACGAAATATTGAGCAAAGTTAGCTTTTCAATTTTAAATGTGACTGCGAAATAAATGAAAAAAATAGAAGTAAATATAAATAAAAAAATAATTGAATAATTGAATAAATGGTATAAAACAATTAGATAATTAAGTAATAACTTTATTATTCATAAGGACAATGTCAGGAAATTGTTTGTAAACCCATTTCATATGTATCCATGTTAAGCGACGCTTTTGGAGCGTTAAAAACGATCCAAAAACGCTCGTGTGACCCGGCCCTAAGACATATAATATGGTTATGAATAGCAAGCTATAGTGCAATGAAGTAGATCCTAGGTACCCATTTTGGGGGGAAATTGCCCCAATTATGGGGTGTGGGTCCCCAGTGATGGTCCTGTCCCCATAGAGTCATTCGCCCCAATGAGTCCTGTCACTGAGTCATTAATTGCCACTGAGTCAATTGCCTCGGAAATAAAGAAATGCAGAAATTGGAGGAAAAAGAGAAAAACACTAGTATATAGTTGTACACTACATGTTTTGTCTCTAGGGTTGTGATAATATGCTTTTAAAAATCCTAGATCCTGAAAATATTACAGACGGAGAGAATTAAAGAGTATTGAATGGTTCTACACCAGCGGTATAGAGTATTTGATACCATTTCATTTCGTCTGTGATATTCTTAAGATCTGTGATTTAAAAAGCATATTGTCACAACTAAAATCGTAACTTTTTTTGTGTGTGTTCGCTTCCAAGTCTTTCTTGCACAACTAACTTTTTCAAAACCTAAAAGTTAGTTTTGAACTATAAAATTCAAAAACCTAAATTTTGATGTGTGATTACATGAATATCTTTTTAAGTAATAAGAATTGTTTGATGCAATCAAAACAATCAGTCTCTTGTGATAGAGCCACTCAGTAGTTCTCTACTCTTTAGGGTAAGTCTCAAAAATATATCCCTAACAACTATTAAGTCCCTAAAGTTTGTACCCTAGAGAGTAACTTGATACTCTCTTTTTACAGATGTTATTCTAATTGAGAACATTTAGTTACCCTGACTTGGGGAACAAAAGTTAGAAAAGAAATTAGAAAACTGTGACCAGGGAACAAATGTTTCTTAGAGTGAAATTGGGACAATATTGATACAGCATTGACAATGTTGTAACAACATTGACAATGTTGTAACAACATTGTAAATGTTGTAACAACATTGTAAATGTTGTAACAACAATTCAACATTGCCATATTTTTTTTATCTGAACGATTCGCCAACTCAAAGTTTACCCTTATTTTTATCCTTTATTTTACTCTTATTTTTATCCTCATTTTTACCCTTATTTTACTATCATATTTACCCTTATGTTTACCCTTATTTTTTATCTCCAAAGCACAAAAATTTGAGTTGTTCTCATCGTTTTTTCCCCCGACAGTTAATGCATTATATATTACATATATACGTATAGTATACATAAACGTACTTTGTATATACTTTGTATGGTAGCGACGCAAGGAAGTGACGTCAGAGTCGCTGATGAGAGCCTTATGCACAGCATCATCAATTCGACGTCTGATGTTATCAATCAGACGTAAAATGACAGAAAATCAGTCAGAAAATGAATGTTTGGCTAAAAAATGACATAGCTATTGTACAGCAAAATATTTAGTAACTAAATGTATTTTATTGTGAGGGAAGAATCTATAATGTATTATTATTATCATTTATTATTTGCTTAATTTATTATTAGTAAGTTCAGTACTTTCAATAAATAAAAATAATATAATATTAATAAATTATATATATTCCTATATCACTCCCTATACAGGGTGACCCACAAAAAAGTGTACTTAATTTTAATTGATATAAAAATTGTATTTATTAGTAGATAAAAAATTTAAGTAAAATTAGACAATTTTTATGGCTTTTGATTGAAATAAATAGTAATAATTTTTATCGTTTTTTCTTATATTCTCGTGGAAAAAGTAGGAGGAGCTTAGCAAAAAGTCTGGTGGAAAGACTTAAAAAACCCTGAGTGTGTACGGTCCTCTAACGGTATCGGAACATGACGGGTTAGAATGAAAAAAAAATTAATTAATGTAAAAAACAAAATTTATACTGTAACTTTATTTTTCATCTATAATACGATAGTTATATTAACCCAAAGTTGGGTAGACTTTTTCACCCTGTATATCCTACATCACTCTTCACACCGACTACATCTGCGATTCCCGCCGCAACTTACGTCAAAAGTAGCAATTTGTGTTTTTTTTCTCGTCGCGAAGATGATGGCAAATTATTTTGATGTGGCAATGAATATGTAAATGAGGAGATTACTTGCAGTGAAGATATGCCGGGGGCATGAAATGGCATGGCATGGTCTGGTAGAGGCAGAGGCATGGCCTGATGGAGGCCTGGCATATCACTGGGGAGGAACATGCTAATGTTCTACACTGTACACTTTGTACAGCTTGGAAATATTAAAACTATGTTGAAACGGTTAATCTTACAGTACATAAAAAAAATAGTGTTAACGCTTTTGAATAAAATGAATAATTGAGAAACAGGAAAAATAAAACAATTTTGTTACCGGGCTATAATTTCTATAACCGGAATTATAATCACTATTACCGGACTATAATTACTATTACCGGGCTTCAATCACTATTTAATCACTAATACCGGGTTTTAACCACTATTACCGGGCTACAATCACTATTACCGGGCTACAAACACTATTACCAGGTTAAGATCACCATAAGCAGACAATATAACAATCGTTCACAAGGCCTAACCACCTCTATATATAATTGTTTTAAACTGACGTTAGGTTTCTTAAATGTTCATAAGCTTTAAAAGATAATTAGATTGATTACTTTTTATTTTGGTAATAATAAGGAAGTAAATGTTACACCATATTTTATTCATGCTAATTGTATGTGTTTTTAGTTTTCAAACATCGTCATTATTTTCCCCAAGGATTACTTCAATATACTAAATATTCAACCGTTTGATAACTTCATATTTTGTAATTAAAAGAAGTTGGGAGGCATCCATTTGCTCCAAAATGGAGTCATCTCCTCCATACTCTCCATTCTCCAAATTCTTTCGTTCATTGAATTCCAGTCGTTCACATGTCCAGGAATTTCATTTGCTATCTGCGTATATTTGTGAATAACTTGGAGATGTGTACGGAATTTCATTATTGTGTCAAAAATCCACGGACAACAGTCTCCCTAACATTGTAGAACTTTGGCAATATATCTAAATGGAGTATGCTTTTTTAAGTACAGGTAGTACGTAGAACTCATGTGGAAATCCTCTATAGTGAATGTTGTGTAGCCTTATAGTGAACTAAGTGGAAATCCTGTATAGTGAATGTACAGTCCTGAGTAAGGAAGTAGCCACTATAGTGAACTAATTTTTTTTTAGTCTGTTATGAATGGTTATCAGCTTAGAAAACTGATGACCATTTCATGGTAGACAAGCAAATTTGTTCACTATAGAGGCTACTTCCTTACTCATGACTGCACATTCACTATAGAGGAATTCATTATAGAGGAGCTCTACTGTAGAATAGAGAGGTAAAACCTAAGTACGGTAACTGTTATGTAGCAGTTTATTTTCTGCATATAGAACACTAATATTTTTCCCTTAAATAGATAGTTTTTATCTCCATTCATGAAAAAATGGCAGTTCGAATATACAGGGTGTTTCATTTAAGATACGACAAAATTTGATAGTTTGCCTAAAAACACAAAATAAACACTTTATTAACAATAACAAAATGTCGGAAAATGTTTTGGTATCGAGGTATTGATACCCTTAAATTTTTATGACTTACATAGGGGAATTTCACATCAAAGAAACTTATTTTACAAAACCTAAAATATCAAAACTGCTCAGTTTTCAAGATAGTGAACTTTAAAGTTTTTAAAAGGACTCCTACCTAGATACTCATAAGTACATACGTTCCTAACAGATGGTTATTAGTTATTATTGGATAATTGAAATAAAAGATCTTATCTTAATTATTATTAATGTTAAAAATACCCTGAAAACAGGGTATTAATATTTCGAAAACGAAGAATTTTTGAATATTTTGTTATTCATGAAGAAGGTTTTTTCTTCTGTGTTTTTATGCAAGATGTCAAATTTTGTCGGATTTGAAATGAATTACCCTGTATAAATGTATTAATTTTAATCTTGGTTGAAAAAAATAATCTCATGACTGAAAAGTTATCTTTATATAGACGTTGTTGACGTGGTTTATTGACTGTGTTAATGTTCACTTACCACTTGCCGATAGAGGGCTAGAGAAGATAAATCTTCAATTATATTTTATTTCATTGCTTGACATCTAAGCATTGACTGTGTTTCTTTTCTTTGACTCTGATATCAGTGAGGTATATTGACTTCAAAGCTTATCTAACACATGGTACAGTGTTACTCTGTCTGTGTACCATAACACACATGGTACAGTGTTACCTCTGTCTGTGTACCTTAACACACATGGTACAGTGTTACCTCTGTCTGATTACCTTAACACACATGGTACAGTGTTACCTCTGTCTGTGTACCTTAACACACATGGTACAGTGTTACCTCTGTCTGTGTACCTTAACACACATGGTACAGTGTTACTCTGTCTGTGTACCATAACACACATGGTACAGTGTTACTCTGTCTGTGTACCATAACACACATGGTACAGTGTTACCTCTGTCTGTGTACCTTAACACACATGGTACAGTGTTACCTCTGTCTGTGTACCATAACACACATGGTACAGTGTTACCTCTGTCTGTGTACCATAACACACATGGTACAGTGTTACCTCTGTCTGTGTACCATAACACACATGGCACAGTGTTACCTCTGTCTGTGTACCATAACACACATGGTACAGTGTTACCTCTGTCTGTGTACCTTAACACACATGGTACAGTGTTACCTCTGTCTGTGTACCTTAACACACATGGTACAGTGTTACCTCTGTCTGTGTACCTTAACACACATGGTACAGTGTTACCTCTGTCTGTGTACCTTAACACACATGGTACAGTTTTACCTCTGTCTGTGTACCTTAACACACATGATACAGTGTTACCTCTGTCTGTGTACCTTAACACACATGGTACAGTGTTACCTCTGTCTGTGTACTTTAACACACATGGCAAGCAGAACACTTTGAGAAAAGTGTGGAATATTTAGAGTGAAGTGTCCACTATAGTGTACAGAGTGAATATGTTTCGTTAACACCTTCATTTTTTTAATCGAATACTAATATATGTGTAAACTCTCTCTGCCAGGTCATTAAACAATCATGAAGTGTGCGGTACAACAAACTAGCGGATACAACAAACTACATTACGGTCATTCATGTATGTAGAGAGAGTCAAAATAATCTTCATATATTTATTTAATAATGAAACTTATTTTGAAACTCCCAACATAAATGGCTGTTATCTAGTTTATTGTATCCGCTAGTTTGTTGTACTGCACACTTCATGATTGTTCAATCACCTGGCAAGAGGGTTAGAGGGGGGGGGGGGGGGGCACGCTTAACGATCATACTCTATATGATCTCACGGACATTAAAGGGTTAAAATCAATATAATTTTAAAAATTCATTTGTAAGTATTTATTAGAAAAAATTATCTAGACATTGGTGATATAATTTTTTTATATTATTGTTATATAATTTTTATTTATTGTTATATATAGATATATATTTATTTTTTATTTTATATATTTATATTTTTACATATTGATAGTCAACTACAAAAATCAGTGACTTATTTTTCCAATTTAAAATTTAAGCACATCAAAGTATTTCATTACTTTAGTTAAGCTAATAGCAAGAATTTAAAGAATGTTACCTCGTATAAAGAAATAAACTAGAACTTTGTATGTGTAACAACCACCAAGTCTGACTGTGTTTAACTAAAGACTAGTACTTTTATTTAATATTTATAATTTAATCTTTGACTTTTATTATTATCATTAAAAGGTGATATGGTGTGCTATGAGTTATCGGTCAGTTCCACATTTTCGATCACATCAGAAAAAGGTTATACTAATCGCATTCAATATAACGAAATAATGAGTTAAACTATCAATTTTTCATATTTGATCGAAACTGTTGAACTGTCCGACAACTCAGAGCTTACCCTTATAATAAATATTTATAAGATATTACCAGGAGTTATAACTCAAGCTAAGAGTTATGTCCAAGTAGTGATAATAGACCTCATAACTCGAAGTGATGGAAAAATAGCTTCCAAGAGTCCTAACCGCTTATCTGAACCATCGCCAATGTATACCCTTCACTTGTTTATTCGATAATTTCTGCAGTTGATTTAGAGGGACGAATTACAGCATTGGTTATTCTGATGATAGTTCTGGAACTTCTACTTTTAGAAGAATGGTTAATATATACAATAGCAAGAGAAAAGTCTGTCTGTCTGTCTGTCTGTGTGTCTGTCCGAGACCTTTGGTATTTATTAAGGAAATACTGAAAAACAGTTCACACTAATATTAATAACTAATAAAATTACAGTTTTGATTTTTAATGTAGTTAAATCAGCATATATGTATTGGTAATACGTACTTATATTTAAATATGAACCTATTATATTAATTGAATTAGATACCAATGAATGTAGAACAGGTAGGGCAATATTTAATATAGATGTAGGGTAAGTTACGAATTATCGGTCAATACCACATCTTCGGTCATATAAGAAAAAAACAATATACACAATAATAGTTTAATTTTAATTGATATCCACGTTAATTATTGCAGGTTGAACTCTGCCTGACCGATAATTCGTAACCTACCCAACATAGATTCTTTCCACTGTATGTAGGGTAGTAGAGTACAAACAGCTAAAATTGCTATAAAGAAGTCAACAATTGACGTCACTGAAGTTTTACATCAAATTTTATCAATTAAGTTATTGCAGAGTTGGATTACGTATCTCTCCTAATAATACCCGTAGTGTGTTTATTTATTTATTTGGTGTCCGCTTTTACACGACGGGTATTAAACATGAAGAATGTAACTATGGTATTGATATTAAATTCCCCTGTTTTTATTCAATTTTTATATGTATTTTACCCATAAAATGAATCAGTCTATGGCGAAAATTATACTTTAGTTGAATTCACTAAAAGTAACCTAATAACGGGTAATAAATTACCCGTTATTTTTAACGGGAAAGTACACTATAGTAAAGAATAAGAAAGCATATAAAGGGCAGAATTATTTAGAAAGAGACAAACAAATTCTAAATAATACGCTTAGCAAGCTGCTGGTATAACATCTACACGAAAAATTATTCTGATATATTCTGAATAAATAGTTTCAATTAATTTGATACAATGATAATGCCGTTATTGTATTCCGGTCATTTATTCTTCGTCATTTATATCCGTTATATTTTTCCGAATACTGTGGAAGAAATTATTGTGTCAGTGATACAGAAAAATGATTTGTGTCGTCTTGCGCTGACAGAGGTAATTGGGATATGGAATTAATCTTAGATTATACAGAAAGAGCTCTGGACATCTTGATTTATTCTTTTCCCACTGTCTGTAATCATATAATGAATGTCCTGGTGAGCTTTTTACCCTTCCTAACTAAAAAATATAACTTTGGACGCTTGGTTTTGATTTGTTTGTTTAGTGTACCTCATTATTTAAGAAATGATAAGTAGTCAATGATGGGCTTGTTATTATATCTTTCTATGCTTCTTTTTCCGGTGTTATGAATAAGCTAGGGCGGGCATTGCCCCTCTGTTTAGACATCATTATGAGATCACAGCTTTACATGTTACCTAGCCCATGTCACTGATTCTGATGGACACTCTGTTTGGTTTTGGTAATTCGACACAGTTTCATCGGACCTAAGAAGGTCTTGGCCTGCTCATAGTGTGACTGTGAACATTCTTTGGGACACTCTGAATTTTGACGAAAAATCTAACCAACTGTGATTAAAAGGTAGAAGTTACTGATTAAGAAAGAGATAATATTTAGGGAATATAGAGATTACTGATATTGATAAGGATAAGCAGATTGAGTAGTAAGGACAAGTGACACTAGATGGCACACTTGTGGTTACAAAGATTCTTTGATAGAAGTCTCGAGACCCTTCTCTACCCACTGTGCCAGTTGACGTCCAAAGCAATAGCAGGCAAGCTGGTGAAGGAGATCATCTAAACACACTGGCTAATTCATGATGAATCGAATAATAAATATTTAGCACAACACTTCCGTTTGAGCTACTGAATAACACCAAACAAATAGAGAGACCGTCCTAAGAGTCAAGTTAGAGTTAGGTTACTTTAAATAAGAACGTATGACGTCACTGAATAGTGTCTGTAATAACTAGGACGTGACAATTTGCTTTTTAAATCATAGATCTTAAGAACATCATAGGCGAAGTGAAATGGTTTCGATTACTATATACCGCTGGTTTAGAACGATGTAATACTCTTTAAAATTCTTCTTCTGTAATATTTTCGGGAACTATGATTTTAAAAGGGTATTGCCAAAACTCTAGTTAAAAAAAGATAGTATGTGCTGTAATGACGTCACTGCATAGCGTCAGTATAAATAACTGTATGAGGGAATCAATTCTTCATAATTTATATTTGTTGTTTCTTCATGTCCTCTCATTTCTTCCTGTAAACTTTTTCGCTTGCTATAGCCTCTGTCTCAAAATTCATTATATAATTCACTAATTAAAATTATAATTATAATTCACACAATAACTAAAATAGCAATTCTAAATATATTCAATGTAGGCCAAATTCAGACAATTGCTGCTGAGGATAATTGGATTAGGCTTATATCTCGTGACAGTGATATAGGTGTACACACTAATTATCTATCTTACCTTGCTACTAATTACTTTGAGATGTTAATCAGCTGAACACTGGGGCAGTGCCTTCTTAAAGGAGACAGCACAAGGCCTGAGCATGGTACAGGAGTATCACCTCACACAGGATATTATGAATCCTTTTCAAATAGGCACTTCAAATTTGATAACGGAATTAAAAAGAAAATATTAGCTCTACTAAACATCCAATTCGATTAAATCTTTTATTATTTGTTTAGTGCAATTTACTGTTCAGGAGAGAGTTAGTTAATCAATTTCAGTAGGGACAATGCACTCTGTTTCATTTACTCCAAGTGACTCTAATCTTGGCTCTAACCTAATTAGCGAAGACGCTGCTAAGTTTTCCGCGCTTTAGTTAGAGTTCCCCTCGCCTGGCGTCCCTTATTTTGCATGTGACTCCACCCCTGTCATAATCCGTCATTTGTTTCCATTATTTAGAGCCGTGTAACTCATTTACAGCGCCTAATGCTTCTGTAAATTGTCTTCTCTTCCCTTGAGAAAAATAAAAAGTTTCGGCAAAACTTTGTCATGCTTAACTTGAAATTAGATTACACTGCAAACAGGGACTAATTATTAACCTAACAATACAATGAATTCCACTACTCATAGATAAATAATACATATCAGTAAAAACAAGTCATAAATTTCCACCCAGTGACAATGCGTCTTTTCGTCGTTAGAATTGGATTTGTTTTCCCGATGACAATGAATCGTTCCGTCGCTAGAATTAGACTTGTTTACCCGGTGACATTGCGTCGTTCCGTCGATAGAATTAGACTTATTTCCCCAGAGACAATACTTCGTTCCGTCGCTAGAATTAGACTTGATTCCCTGGTGACAATGAGTCGTTCCGTCGCTAGAATTAGACTTGTTTCCCCGGTAACAATACATCGTTCCGTTGCTAGAATTAGACTTGTTTTCCCGGTGACAATGAATCGTTCCGTCGCTAGAAGTAGACTTGTTTACCCGGTGACAATACATCGTTCCGTTGCTAGAATTAGACTTGTTTACCCGGTGACATTGCGTCGTTCCGTCGATAGAATTAGACTTGTTTCCCCAGAGACAATACTTCGTTCCGTCGCTAGAATTAGACTTGATTCCCTGGTGACAATGAGTCGTTCCGTCGCTAGAATTAGACTTGTTTCCCCGGTAACAATACATCGTTCCGTTGCTAGAATTAGACTTGTTTTCCCGGTGACAATGAATCGTTCCGTCGCTAGAAGTAGACTTGTTTACCCGGTGACAATACATCGTTCCGTTGCTAGAATTAGACTTGTTTTCCCGGTGACAATGAATCGTTTCGTCGCTAGAAGTAGACTTGTTTACCCGGTGACAATGCGTTGTTCCGTCGCTAGAATTGGACTTGTTTACCCGGTGACAATACATCGTTCCGTTGCTAGAATTAGACTTGTTTTCCCGGTGACAATGAATCGTTCCGTCGCTAGAATCGTTCCGTCGACGGAATCGTTCCGTCGCTAGAAGTAGACTTGTTTCCCCGGTGACATTGCGTCGTTCCGTCGATAGAATTAGACTTGTTTCTCCGGTGACAATGAATCGTTCCGTCGCTAGAATTAGACTTGTTTCCCCGGTGACAATGAGTCGTTCCGTCGCTAGAATTAGACTTGTTTCCCCAGAGACAATGCGTTGTTCCGTCGCTAGAATTAGACTTGTTTTCCCGGTGACAATGAGTCGTTCCGTCGCTAAAATTAGACTTGTTTCCCCAGAGACAATGCGTCGTTCCGTCGCTAGAATTAGACTTGTTTCCCCAGAGACAATGCGTTGTTCCGTCGCTAGAATTAGACTTGTTTTCCCGGTGACAATGAGTCGTTCCGTCGCTAAAATTAGACTTGTTTCCCCAGAGACAATGCGTCGTTCCGTCGCTAGAATTAGACTTGTTTCTCCAGAGAAAATGCGTCGTTCCGTCGCTAGAATTAGACTTGTTTCCCCGGTGACAATGAGTCGTTCCGTCGCTAAAATTAAACTTGTTTCCCCAGAGACAATGCGTCGTTCCGTCGCTAGAATTAGACTTGTTTCCCCAGAGGCAATGAGTAGTTCCGTCGCTAGAATTAGACTTGTTTCCCCAGAGACAATGCGTCGTTCCGTCGCTAGAATTAGACTTGTTTCCCCAGAGACAATGCGTTGTTCCGTCGCTAGAATTGGACTTGTTTACCCGGTGACAATACATCGTTCCGTTGCTAGAATTAGACTTGTTTTATCGGTGACAATGAATCGTTCCGTCGCTAGAGTCGTTCCGTCGACGGAATCGTTCCGTCGCTAGAAGTAGACTTGTTTCCCCGGTGACAATGCGTTGTTTCGTCGCTAGAATTAGACTTGTTTTCCAGGAGACAATGCGTCGTTCCGTCGCTAGTATTGAACATGTTTTCCCGGTGACAATGAATCGTTCCGTCGCTAGAAGTAGACTTGTTTCCCCTGTGACAATGCGTCGTTCCGTCGCTAGAATTAGACTTGTTTCCCCTTTGACAATGCGTCGTTCCGTCGCTAGAATTGGACTTGTTTACCCGGTGACAATGCGTCGTTCCGTCGCTAGAATTGGACTTGTTTCCCCGGTTCGTCCGAAGCCTCAGATGTTTAATGGGATCAAAAAGTTTAATAAAAACAAGCCCTTCGCTGATTAAAATTTCAAATTGGACCACAGTTTCTCCCTCGTACACCATTACCACGGGTTTGATAACCATTAGGTTATCCTATGATAACCAGCCACAGTGTTTCTCACCACTCGCTGTGCTATTCGCTTGGCAGATGGGTGAATACACCTGTGTGAATTACTCTAGAAATATTCACCCTGATCCAAATTGGCTATGAAGTCCTTTAATTGATTCCTGTAGGATGTTCATCATGATATACCATAGGTACAGTCATTCTCTTGACTACAGGGAGCATTTAGCTGCTTTAGTTGCACTGAAACTGTTATAGAGGGACTGTACTTTGAAATAAGGTAATGTTGCGGTGGTTTGAAGGATAAGCTGATGACTTCAATTCGTGTGTATCTGCTTTAAATAGGGTTAATTAGGGTCAAATGGGGTCAAATGTGGTCAATTAAGGTTAAAGACGGTCAAATAGGTTTTAATTAGGTAATTGATGGTAGTAACTTATTCAGTGTTGCATTGGTAATAGCGAATATAAGGATTTAATTAATTGAACACATTTATTGAAAGAAATTGGTAGTGGGTATTAGAAATAGTAGATTTTAGATACTTTAAAATGTTAGAAATTAGTCTAAGTAACTAGATAATGGAGTGTTCGAGTATCACATATTGTAATTACGGCTTTGTTCTTTTGTAGTTTTACTTCCATGCAGTATACTACTAATATAATGTTGATAGTGACTATACTGCTCTATTTAAATGCTTATAATGCCAATAATGGTACTAATTAGGTAGTGGTAAGTGATTTGCAGACAGTAGTTTACTGTCAATATCCCCGTCCTTTGACGTGATATCGAGAGAACGAAGAGAAAAAAAAGCTGATGGATGGCGGCACGATTCGCCGATTATCTACCGCCAGAAGAAGATAAATCTACGATAAATCTTCTATGGAGAATCGTCGATAATGACCCAAAACTATCTTTGCCATATCTGATAATTTGTCTCGATTTGTGTTCTTTTTTGAGATATAATGTTGTGACTGTTGGCAATGATTTTAGTGTTAAACGGAAGTATTGAATAAGCACTGTGTTATTATTGTCATTATTGTTTTAATATTGTATTAGTATAGTATAATCAAAATGACAAGAAAATTCTTAGATTTTACTCGAAATCTTATTTGGTATCTATGATACCTGCTGGTATCATGGATACGAAATAAAATATAGATTTAAAAATATATATTCTGACGTGTCCTATAATGTGAAACTGTTCAATAAAGTGGAACTCACCCTAATTAATGCCTGCAGTGGTAATATTATATTTCAAGCGCAAATCCATCAATACATTTTAAATTATTCACTTGATATCATTGAAATGTTTTATTATGAATGGTATAACGACTGTGACATTATCATTATAAGAAAGTATGCTTAATGTTCATCTCTTTGATAATTCAGTGGGTAGGAATAGCATTGGCAGACTGTGCTAACACTCCGTACACTGACTGTACCGTGATATTTCATGTTTAATTTTGATTACATATCTTCATGACATTTGCTAATGAAATGTCTTCATTACTCTAAGAAATGTCATATTAATTTATAAAGCCATTACAGACATGTGAGACACTATCGTAATTAGCTTATTATGGATAAATATTAATGCGATATATTGCATGGTACGGATTATTTTTGTCCTTTGTAGCGGGTGTCCGTTCAGAGATCGTCCGCTGTACGAGCTTTATCTGTATGTATTATATATTTAATTGAGGAAAATATTAGAAGATATCTAATTGTTTTTAATAATACATTAACAAATGTAAGGTAATATTATTCTATTTCGTTTGACTTAAAATCTTTTCAGTTTCGATATTTCAAACATTTTTTTGTATATTTGCAGTATCTCTTGTTTGCAACCTTATTTCACTATTTCGGAAAGATTAATCAAATAATTGATACCAAATCTTAACTTAAGTGATATTTAAATTGCAGAAAAAACTGCAGTGAGTTCTGCATAACAAAAGAAAAAGGAATGAAGCATCTATTCCCATTCCTAAAAAGGCTAATCCTTATAGGTATAGATAGAGAAGAACACCTTCTAGGTATACGGCAGAGAGATACATAACTAGGTACATGTTGCTACGAATGTTAATTATGTTTCCAAATAATGAGAAGATGCTAAGTAGAAGTTCAACAACGATAGATTATCTTATGTCCAATGCAGCTGCAACACTCATGCATTGGTACAACCAATGCTTTCGTTAAAGCTGAGACTACAACAAGTGACTCTGTTCGACAAGAGACAGGCGACAATATTCTCTGAAGGAGAGTAAGTTCTTATCGTAGGAGAGATAGGGGAGTTGGCATGTCAGTCCTCCATATTGTCAGTGCCCCCTTCTAAAACCTTCAAAGGACATTGGTTGCGATGTCCCCTCTTGTGTCTCCAAAAGTCCTGTGTCTCTCCCCTTGAAAAGAGGGGGACAACGCCCCCGACCAAGCGACAGCAGATCGAAGTGCCGTGAGAGGTGGCTTCACATTGGTTGTTGGAGACACGGAGACAGCCAATGGCAGAGCGTCCCCTCTTCTGTGTCATAGCAGTGTAGCTTTAAGAACTGTCTCTGTGTCTCCACAATATCCTCATTGTTCCTAAAAACACATTAATATATCCCAAATGATCAAACATGATTAGAGTCAATTATGAATTATCGGTCAGGTTCACATCTTCGGTCATATGAGAAAAAACGATATAATAATTGTTATTTTATTTTTATTTTAGTTGGAATCAATGATACTCAGGTATCATGGATACCAATAAAAATAAAAATAAAATAACAATTATTATATAGTTTTTCTCTTATATGACCAAAGATGTGGAACTGGCTGATAATTCGTAATTTACCCTACTGACTAATTGCTCACTGTGAAATAAGTCCAGGTCCCCTAATTATCATCATCAGGAGAGGTGGAAAAAGTTCCCCGTTGATATAATAACGGCTTATCGCCTGTCAATAGCCCCTGTCAGAAATATTGACACATCCATTTCTATAATTACAATAACTGGACATCTTTTGATGTTAGTATGACAAGTCTATTGCTATCTAAAGACCTCATATAATATGTAGATACATTGGGGGAGAGGGGGTTACGCATTGCAGAGCAGTTACGCATTGCCGTGCAGTTACGCATTCCCGTACAGTTACGTATTCCCGTACAGTTACGTATTCCCGTACAGTTACGTATTCCCGTACAGTTACGTATTCCCGTACAGTTACGTATTCCCGTACAGTTACGTATTCCCGTACAGTTACGTATTCCCGTACAGTTGCGTATTCCCGTACAGTTACGTATTCCCGTACAGTTAAGTATTCCCGTACAGTTACGTATTCCCGTACAGTTACGTATTCCCGTACAGTTACGTATTCTCGTACAGTTACGTATTCCCGCACAGTTACGTATTCCCACACAGTTACGTATTCCCGTACAGTTACGTATTCCCGTACAGTTACGTATTCACGTACAGTTGCGTATTCCCGTACAGTTACGTATTCCCGTACAGTTAAGTATTCCCGTACAGTTACGTATTCCCGTACAGTTACGTATTCCCGTACAGTTACGTATTCCCGCAAGTTACGTATTCCCACACAGTTACGTATTCCCACACAGTTACGTATTCCTGTATAGTTACGTATTCCCGTACAGTTACGTATTCCCGCACAGTTACGTATTCCCGTACAGTTACGTATTCCCGTACAGTTACGTATTCCCGCACAGTTACGTATTCCCGTACAGTTACGTATTCCCGTACAGTTACGTATTCCCGTACAGTAACGTATTCCCGTACAGTTACGTATTCCCGTACAGCACAGTTTTTGCTATTCACTGGAAAAAACTGCTTTTTCATTAAAATATCGGTTAAAACAATTAGAATAAAGTTAAGATTTATGAAACAATTGTTTCCATAATCTTTTCGGATTTCTGTTTATCCGAATCTGTTTATCCGAATCTTCCAGTTTCGGGCTTTCCGAGTTCAAGGGTTTTCAGGATTCTTGGTTTAGTGGTGTTTCGATTTTTTTTTTCTTTTTTTCCAGATTCTTGTTCTTCTCAGATTTTTCAATTTTTCGGATTCTTAGTTTTTCCTGATTTTTCTGTAATATCCTTTTTCTGTATATTTGGATTTTTTTAATATTACTTAAAGCATGAAAGACCACAGATAGACAGGCAGACACACAAATGAAAATAAGTAAACTATTTATGGCGGTGAATATTATTTACTTTTGTATTAATTGGTATCTATGATACCTGTAGGTATCATAGATACCAATTAATACAATGGTTTAATAGTTTTCTCCAGTGATTCGAAAATGTGAAACTGTCCAATAACTAGGAACTTACCCTAGATACTTCAGTTCACCACCCAATGGAAGCATGAAACTAGTCTGCCAGTAATTTTGTTGTCATTTTCTAACCATTTTCTGTTGCTGTAATAGTTGTAGTTATTTATTTTATAATCTCTGGGACTAATTATCTTCAGCAAATATGTGCCCAGGTGCTTCTTATCTAGAAATTACACACAGGTGTTATATGTGATTTGGTGGCAATTTATGGCAATGGTGGACATACCTTGTCATGCTGCAACTAAGGGAACAACGAATATAAAGTGGAATATCCTTTACTCGCTTAAATACATCTTAAAGTTATAAAACATTTTATGAAAGTAGGGTAAGTTACGAATTATCGGTCAGTACTACAACTTCGGTCATATAAGAAAAAACAATATAAAAATTGTTATTATTAGCTAGCACTGTGTAATAATAACAATTTTTATATCGTTTTTTCTTATATGACCGAAGATGTAGTACTGACCGATAATTAAGAACTCATCCTACTGCTTCTAACTTAAAATGTTTATAGAATATGATGTCAATTGCCAATTCAGCAATTGTATGATGTACAAATTTTGTTTTAACCCTTTACCGTTCATAAAACATGTTTTTTATACTTATTACCTTCGCAGAATGCGAGAAGGTCATATTTTCATCGGACTTTATTTATTTATTTATCATCTTGTTATTCGCTTAACTGATATAGTATTCAACCAAATTGCCTGAAATTTGGTGAAACGATTGGTCTATGTCCAGTGACCTGATGCTAGAATTTGGGGAGTGACCCGGTCAAAGGTCAACGTCATGGTTATCTATAACTCAAAAAGTATTGAACCATATTACATGAAACTTAGTGCGACGATTGGTTCATGTCCAGTGACCAGTTTATCCGATTTTGGTAGCAAACGGGAAAGCGGCGGCGAAGGTATTCGCTCTACCGAGTGCACGTAATCTAGTTCTAATTGTGATTGCATATCACCAAAAGAACAGTAAAAAAAATAATAAAAAAGAATCAGCGTATTATTATATTCAAAATTATATTTTATAAAAATATATTTTAATGAAATCATACTAAAAATTTACAGGAAATTATTATATAAAAAAGGAATAACAAAAAGGAAAGAATTCAGAATATAAAATTCAATATTATGTGTTCCAATAAATAGTTATTCTTTTTTTGTCTAATATTTGAAATGTTGAGACTAGATAAGGTTCGAGTGTTGAATCTTTTTCTTTGTTTTGAGACTAAGAAAAGAGGAGGGAAGGCTTTTACAGAGCGTCATGCCTGTCCGAATGCCTTTAGAGTCTGCAACAGAAGACTCTCCCTTCAACATTTCAAACTGAGTAGCCTAAGAACAAGAAACCCAAAACTAACGTCACTGTCAGTAACGTTTGCATACAAAGACTAACACTGACACCAAATTCTCTAAACTCCAATCACCTGAAATGTTTCACCTGTAACCTGAAACGCTCATAAGGACTATTTCACACGGGGGCGTTTTTTCAGAAAAAACGCAGCGTGAAAATACGCCGGATATTAGTGTATATACAGTTGTAGCGTTTTTTTTCCTGCACCGTTTTCTTTGCTGCAGCATGAAAAACGCAAATGTGAAAAGAGCCTTAGGCCTATTCCATACTAGCAGATAAACCGCCGCGTTTTCACCACCCTGGTTACGTCTCTTCAATTAATCACGGTTAAATGAACTAAAAGCAAACTTACAGTCTATACTAGCATTTCTACCGCCTTTTATTCATTTAACCGTGATTAACTGAAGAGGCGAAAACTGTGCGTTGAAAACGCGGCGTTTGAATGGATCTTAGACTGAGGTCATGAAATTGGATAGTCTGCTCTAGAAGTTACATTTCTTATAGTGTCAGAGCTAATAAATATCGCGTGGCTAAGGCCTTTGTATCCTAAAAAGCTTTTCTACCGAAACATGACACAGTGCATTCCCACTCCAATCGGGAATTGCCACTCAGAATCTATTGAGAAAAATCACCAATGAAAATAGTAGACTTGCATTGCATATCATAAAAAATACCATTTCATGTCAATCTTTTTTAACGGTAAAGGCCCATAGTTCAAAAAAAGTAACTCGAATTAACAAATAGGTTTTAAGATTTTAAATAAATATCAATATATTCCTTTCAGTGTGGAATTCAGAAAAAGAAAATGGATTCTATTCCAATTTGTCATTAAAATATTCATGCTATTTGTTATTCACTTAGCCAAGATGATGTACAGGGATGAGAGAACGGAAACAACGTGAGTGCAGTGAGAGTGAGTGCAGTGAGAGTGAGTGCAGTGAGAGTGAGTGCAGTGAGAGTGAGTGCAGTGAGAGAGAGTGCAGTGAGAGTGAGTGCAATGAGAGTGAGTGCAATGTACTCTATTTATTACATTTCATCTAAGTTCAGATTTCAATATTATACCACAAATTAGTTCCACGAAATATACTGTCTATAATTTACCTTTTAATGATAATAATAAAAGTATGTAAACATCACTACAATGTGATAGTTACCCAGTACATCTACAGTCTTACACCTGACTGTTACAGTCTTACACCTGACTGTTACAGTCTTACACCTGACTGTTACAGTCTTACACCTGACTGTTTCAGTCTTACACCTGACTGTTACAGTCTTCTAGCTGACTGTAACAGTCTTACACCTGACTGTAACAGTCTTCTAGCTGACTGTAACAGTCTTTCACCTGACTGTGACAGTCTTCTAGCTGACTGTGACAGTCTTCTAGCTGACTGTAACAGTCTTCTAGCTGACTGTAACAGTCTTCTAACTGACTGTAACAGTCTTCTAGCTGACTGTAACAGTCTTCTAACTGACTGTAACAGTCTTCTAGCTGACTGTACCTGCTGTAACTGTGTTGGAATATAAACCCCCAGAAAATCCACTTACACAAACGAGAAAGAATCTTCCAGAATAAATGTTCTGGAACAGATTCTTTAACTCCAGTAACTTCTGAAAAGTTTGGACGTTCAGGAGGGTTTCAAAACGACTCAAACTTTAGACAGTTCGACAATTATGAGGAGGAATTAAATTGCCGGAGATATAACGTGCTTATGTTCTGATTCGAATACTTCTTACGGTGCAAAGAAGGAAGTAAGGAATTGGTAGAAGTGGTTAGTAATGTGGGGAACAATTAGAGCTAAATCCGAGGTAGTAAACGCTTTCACAGTAGTTATAATGTAACATGATATTTCAATTGGTATCCATGATACTTGTAGGTATCCATGATACTTGTAGTTATCTATGATACTTGTAGGTATCTATGATACTTGTAGGTATCCATGATACTTGTAGGTGTCTATGATACTTGTAGGTATCTATGATACTTGTAGTTATCTATGATACTTGTAGGTATCTATGATACTTGTAGGTATCCATGATACTTGTAGGTGTCTATGATACTTGTAGGTATCTATGATACTTGTAGGTATCCATGATACTTGTAGGTGTCTATGATACTTGTAGGTATCTATGATACTTGTAGGTATCCAAGACTTTCAAGAAATAATATACTACAAACATAGAAAATTCAGTTTTTGAATTTGATCCCCAAGCCTCTAGCACATTGAAGATACAGTTGGTAAAGTTAGTATAAAGTGGATAGGTTTATATTCAGTTCCTATAGTTAATATAAAGTTACTGCAGCTTTCCTATGTGGCCATAAGCTTGTGTAAAGTACAGGTAAAATATTTTAGCGGACGGTCATTAAACCTTACAAAGGACAAAAATGATCCGTTCTAAGAGCCACGCATTTCCTACAACGACCTATTTCAATTATATGGTCTTATTAAACAAATATATTTATTGTTTCAAAGAAATTCTTTATTCGTCTACTAAGTATCCAGTTCATATTATATTTTGAGGTATTATAATTTACAATCAACTTACTGTATTGTTTTTAGATTTTTTAGTAATTTGATTTTGTTACTATTTTGTTATACATTTTCTTTGATTAGAAAAGTTCTATAGAAATTAAAAAGAGGTGCACCCATTTTATGTCAAATCGTATATTTTCATGTAATTCTTATCTACTTAATTGCTAATAACTTTGTTTAATATTACATAACTTATTATTTAGTACATTTATATGAGTAGGTTATATAATTATTATAAGTTTTTTACCAAAATTTTGATAACTATTCTATGTTCTTACAGCGACGACTGGATGTGTATAGCGACCTCTTTTTCATGTACATGTACATTGTACAGTCGCTGTACGGGCTTTACCTGTATTACCTGTAGTTCCTTTAACCCTTCCATTGATAGCACATTAACACCTTTAGCGTAAGTGTGAAGTGCTAGTACGTAGCTTGCTTAAGAGTTTTTAGCGACACACTTTTACAACGCGGCGACACGACGTAAAAAAGAGACAGACTGACGTATCCTGCCTTGCTACCTTACTTCTATTGTAACTATTGTAACTATTGTGACTATTAATATTACTATTTTAACTATTACTGCATTAACTAGCAATTGACAAAGGAGGCAAATATTAATATTTCACATACCGTAGGCCTGTTTTTTGTTCATATTAGTGTCGCTACTAACTACCTATAGAGCAAGCACTGCAAAACATAGATAATTACAGTGTGTTATAGGTACATAAGTAGCTATCTAGTGTAATTAAGTAGCTATCTAGTGTAAATAAGTATCTATCTAGTGTAAATAAGTAGCTAGACATTGTAGAAGAGGTGTGAAGGAAACAATCTCACTTTTTACTGTCTTCCATGCTTGACATTTTGTGGTGGAGAAAAAGAAAATAACTAAATAGTACAGTCTGGTCCAGAGGTCTTTGGCCTATTTTGAATATATCTTAAACTATTAATAACAAATCATTAGCATTACTATAACGTATATAATTTATCTTTGAAATGGTACCATCTTACTACCAATGATAGCAGATATGAGGACTAGAAATGTCACCAACACTCCTCAAGCACAATTCATATAATACTAAATCAATATACTTATATGAAACTATAATCAATTTTGCAGTGTTACTTTTTCAGAAAAAAAATCCATTTATGTATTTCAATTTTCATAATAAGTAGGTTAAGTTCTTAATTATCGGTCAGTACTACATCTCCGGTTATATAAGAAAAAAACAATATAAAAATTGTTTTTCTTATATGACCGAAGATGAAGTACTGACCGATAATTCGTAACTCACCCTAACTAATTCCAGTAAACATTTCAATGTGTAAGCTAACAAACCCGATTTTCCACATTTAACAATAATGTATTTCGAACTAGTGACAAGCATAATTATATTCCTCACTACTGCACAGAACATTCAAATTGTTTTAATTCATTGCAAGAATCATAGGAATCATCTTGCCACCCCTCACATATGAATCTCTAAGAGATTCTCATCGGTAAAAATAGCGAATGGTGCTATTCAAGTCCAAGTTATTAAATAGAGCAGAGGCGTCGTATTTTAAGTCTTGACATCACTCTTATGAGGAATAAGCCATCGGATCTCAAAGAACAATTATCATTATTGCTCTCTCCCCTTCTAGGTATGATTTAAAACAGATATTCCTTCTGTGGTTAGGAACGGGGTGGGAATTAGTAAGAAAAAAATTAATTAAGTAACATTGCAAGTAATTAGTTCTAGTTTTTTAAGGCTGAACGTAAGTAACATGTTATTGCAAGGAATTGGATCACATATTTTTTCTAATTGTTTTGCAATTTGTTTAGCAAACCTTTAGAAAAACTAACGCTTTTGATCGCAGAAATGCATTTAATTGAAAAAAGGAATTCCTGAGACGTTCTTCAATTGTTTAAATAAATGAATTACTGACCGAAGAGTAAGAATGTTCGTGTGTACGTCTGCCTCTCGAATCGACGGGGCCAATTAATTAAAATGTAACAAAGACCCCACAGTGAATATTTTTGAAGCTGCAGATAAAAAAGACTGAAAATTCGAGTGGAAACAAAAGGCCAAGAAATAAAGAACAGAGCTCTTACATTGTCCAAAAAAGACGTGAGTGTTTCCTTTGCTGTGGAAAAGACGCTAGAAAAGACTGTCAGTGTTGCCAGTTTGGAGGGAAGATCACTAGAAAAGACTGTCAGTGTTGCCAGTTTAGAGGGAAGATCACTAGAAAAGACTGCTAGTGTTGCCAGTTTGGAGGGAAGATCACTAGAAAAGACTGCTAGTGTTGCCAGTTTAGAGGGAAGATCACTAGAAAATACTGCTAGTGTTGCCAGTTTGGAGAGAAGATCACTAGAAAAGACTGTCAGTGTTGCCAGTTTGGAGGGAAGATCACTAGGAAAGACTGTCAGTGTTGCCAGTTTGGAGGGAAGATCACTAGAAAAGACTGTCAGTGTTGCCAGTTTAGAGGGAAGATCACTAGAAAAGACTGCTAGTGTTGCCAGTTTGGAGGGAAGATCACTAGAAAAGACTGCTAGTGTTGCCAGTTTAGAGGGAAGATCACTAGAAAATACTGCTAGTGTTGCCAGTTTGGAGGGAAGATCACTAGAAAAGACTGTCAGTGTTGCCAGTTTGGAGGGAAGATCACTAGGAAAGACTGTCAGTGTTGCCAGTTTGGAGGGAAGATCACTAGGAGAGACTGTCAGTGTTGCCAGTTTAGAGGGAAGATCACTAGGAAGAACTGCTAGTGTTGCCACTTTAGAGGGAGGGAAGATCACTAGGAAAGACTGCTAGTGTTGCCAGTATAGAGGGAAGATCACTAGAAAAGACTGCTAGTGTTGCCACTTTAGAGGGAGGGAAGATCACTAGGAAAGACTGCTAGTGTTGCCAGTTTAGAGGGAAGATCACTAGGAAAGACTGCTAGTGTTGCCAGTTTAGAGGGAAGATCACTAGGAAGAACTGCTAGTATTGCCACTTTAGAGGGAAGATCACTAGAAAAGACTGCTAGTGTTGCCACTTTAGAGGGAAGATCACTAGGAAAGACTGTCAGTGTTGCCAGTTTGGAGGGAAGATCACTAGGAAGAACTGCTAGTGTTGCCAGTTTGGAGGGAAGATCACTAGGAAGAACTCTCAGTGTTGCCACTTCAGAGGGAAGATCACAACAGAGGTATTTTAGAACCAATCAGGTGAAAATCCTATTCATATTTTGAATTAATCAATATATTTTATAATACTCTTATCTTGGATGATATTTTACCTATTTTGAACTCCTGAAATCAATTAATAGAATTTTACACATTATCAATCATACTTTTCTCTCGAATATCATGAAATAATAGCAGTAGAGCAAAGCATTACCCCATTTGTCTCTTTGTTCTCTGCCTCTCTCTCCCTATAAATAGATGGCTAGTGCGATATCAGTTCATTCTTCTGGTAGAGGTGGTAGAGAGAGGTGGTGCGTTACTTACCTCTCTAACCTCAGCAGCAAGAACATGTGACAACTCATACAATATATTATTTAAATAAACAATTATATATATTTTAGCAATCTTTTTAATTAAAGTGATGTCATTTCTTTTTAAACAGTCATTAATTTTCATGTTAACATAATATGTATGTCTAGAATATCAAAGTAACTGGGAATGGGAACTCATTGGAATTCCAAGCAGATCATCTCAATTCCTGAGGGAATCGGGAACAGGAGTTACTGGAAATGATTTACACGAGAAAAAGAGACAACTGGAATGTTTGCAGAGTCAACTGGAATGCTGGCAGAGACAACTGGAATGCTGGCAGAGACAACTGGAATGCTGGCAGAGACAACTGGAATGCTGACAGAGACAACTGGAATGCTGGCAGAGAGACAACTGGAATACTGGCAGAGAGACAACTGGAATGCTGGCAGAGACACCTGGAATGCTGGCAAAGACAACTGGAATGCTGACAGAGACAACTGGAATGCTGGCAGAGAGACAACTGGAATACTGGCAGAGAGACAACTGCAATGCTGGCAGAGACAACTGGAATGCTGGCAGAGACAACTGGAATGCTGGCAGAGACAACTGGAATGCTGACAGAGACAACTGGAATGCTGGCAGAGAGACAACTGGAATACTGGCAGAGAGACAACTGGAATGCTGGCAGAGACACCTGGAATGCTGGCAAAGACAACTGGAATGCTGACAGAGACAACTGGAATGCTGGCAGAGAGACAACTGGAATACTGGCAGAGAGACAACTGCAATGCTGGCAGAGACAACTGGAATGCTGGCAGAGACAACTGCAATGCTGGCAGAGACAACTGGAATGCTGGCAGAGAGACAACTGCAATGCTGGCAGAGACAACTAAAATGCTGGCAGAGACAACTGCAATGCTGTCAGAGAAAACTGTAATGCTGGTAGAGACAACTGCAATGCTGGCAGAGACAACTGCAATGCTGGCAGAGAGACAACTGGAATGCTGGCAGAGACAACTGCAATGCTGTCAGAGACAACTGCAATGCTGGCAGAGACAACTACAATGCTGGCAGAGACAACTGCAATGCTGTCAGAGACAACTGCAATGCTGTCAGAGACAACTGCAATGCTGGCAGAGACAACTGCAATGCTGGCAGAAAGACAACTGCAATGCTGGCAGAGACAACTGCAATGCTGGCAGAGACAACTGCAATGCTGGAAGAGACAACTGGAATGCTGGCAGAGACAACTGGAATGTTGGCAGAGAAAATGTTTTTAATTTACTTTTCAAATAATCTACGGATTTTACTAAGAAAATTTTATTTACTTTTTTTTCTTCTCCATTATAATTTATATTATTTTAAAACGTTTATTCTATATTTTATTTTAAATACTCTATTGTCATATTAAACAGTCAAAAATATTTATCAAACAATAGCCATTCAAATAATCCGATAAAAATAATTAAAATGAAATTTAATCACTAAATATTCTACTACACGGTTTGTCTATTGGTTGGTTAGTTGCAACAGAAATGTTATGCTTTATCATTTGATATGTATTGTTTTTATGATACATTTTCTTATTTTATTAATAATTTCATTTATATATTTATCAAATATAATTTTTATATATTTTTTATATGTATATTTTTTTATCAATTTTTATATGTGTACATATGTTTTCTTATGTATATGTTTTCTTATTCTATTGATACCCCGTTAATTTTAATGGGGAAGTACACTAGTAAGTATATCATTCATGAATTATATACTTTCAATTGCTTAAGAATATTTTTTTTTTCTACAGGCAGATTATTTGTCTCAATGTGTGCCATACCGTATATTAGGTGTTCAATTTTATGGTCTATAATAAATAAACTATCATTGGGCTAAGTTTCGAGCTATCGGACAGTTACACATTTTCGATCAAATAAAAAGTATATAATTATTACCATTTAAATCATAATTTTTACTATATACTTTTTCCTTTAATGATCGATATTGTGAAACAGTTCGGTAACTGGGAACTTACCCCATTTATGTGAAATTATGCATTTTATTCATCATTAGGAATTATCATTTCTTTTTAAATCAGTAATAGAAATATGTCAGTAAAATGTTACAAAGTCATTAACTTTACATGTAAGCTAATGACTAGCAGCCTGATATTAAAATTACTTTGATAATAAATTACTAGATTATGCTGAAAATGTCTTTTTAATCATTTTCCTCTCAATAGAGGGTATCTGAGGAGCTTTTCTAACCTGCCCTCCCGCTAAGAAGACTCAGTGACTACTAAGCCACTTAAGCCTTTTTAGTCCCTCAGCCAACTGACTGATAGGCTCCACCCCCTTGGCTAAGCACCGCCCTAATGACAGTTTTCCAGCTGCCGTGAGTCGCACAAGAAAAGAAGAGACAAATGAAGGGACAGTTAAAGAGGGTGAAGAGAGTGAAGGGACTGTTAGAGAGGGTGAAGAGAGTGAAGGGACTGTTAAAGAGGGTGAAGAGAGTGAAGGGACTGTTAGAGAGGGTGAAGAGACTGTTAGAGAGGGTGAAGGGAGTGAAGGGACTGTTAGAGAGGGTGAAGAGAGTGAAGGGACTGTTAGAGAGAGTGAAGGGACTGTTAGAGAGAGTGAAGGGACTGTTAGAGAGGGTGAAGAGAGTGAAGGGACTGTTAGAGAGGGTGAAGAGAGTGAAGGGACAGTTAAAGAGGGTGAAGAGAGTGAAGGGACTGTTAGAGAGGGTGAAGAGAGTGAAGGGACTGTTAGAGAGGGTGAAGAGAGTGAAGGGACTGTTAGAGAGGGTGAAGAGAGTGAAGGGACAGTTAAAGAGGGTGAAGAGAGTGAATGGACTGTTAGAGAGGGTGAAGAGAGTGAAGGGACTGTTAGAGAGGGTGAAGAAAATGAAGAGAGTGAAGAGACTGTCAGAGAGAGTGAAGAGACTGTTAGAGAGGTTGAGGAGAATATAGAGAGTGAAGGAACTGTTAGTGAGGGTGAAGAAAATGAAGATAGTGAAGGGACTGTTAAAGAGGGTGAAGAGAATGAAGATAGTGAAGGGACTGTTAGAGAGGGTGAAGAGACTGTTAGTGTGGGTGAAGAGACTGAAGGGACTGTTATTAGGGTGAAGAGACTGCTTGTGAGGAAGAAGATAATGAAGAGAGTGAGTGAGAGGAGAGTGAGCGAGAGGAGAGTGAGTGAGAGGAGAGTGAGCGAGAGGAGAGTGAGTGAGAGGAGAGTGAGTGAGAGGAGAGTGAGTGAGAGGAGAGTGAGTGAGAGGAGAGTGAGTGAGAGGAGAGTGAGTGAGAGGAGAATGAGTGAGATGAGAGTGAGTGAGATGAGAGTGAGGAGTATGACTATCATTCTCTCCTCTTACAATAATTTGTTTAATAAAAATTATTCTTCAATAACTATTTGTTACTATTTTCATCCATTCAAAAACCTCATTTTTCCTATTTTATTGAATTGTTACGAATTTCATTTTAATATAATTTACTTTCTTTAATAATCGACTGCCTGATATTAAGAAATTGACATAAATAAACAAATTTAGTGCTTCGTAGTTGTTGCAGTGACCACTAGATGGCGCTATACCATCCAGTCACAGATATTTGTTCGGACGTACATTTGAGAGGATGATTTTATCCTGTTTCTACTCTATTATTAATAAATGAATAACTTATTTTAATAGACAATATTATAGGGTAATTTATAAGTTATCGGACAATTCCACATTTTTGATCGTATGAAAAATACGATTTAATAGTTTAACTGTTTATTTTAATTGGTATCCATGATACCTGCAGGTATCATGGATACCAATTAAAATAACGAGTTAAACAAAGATTTGTGTAGAAAGTAGAAATCAGTTCAAAATTCTTAGTTATTTAATTCAGATGAGGTCAATATCAGTCATTTTCTATTTATTGTTTATTATTAATTTTTAATTATAATGTGAACTGAATGGAGAGATGATTAGTCACTCATTGTATGGATGAATAAAAGTTAGAGAAAATAGAAGATGAATAGTCTTTTAAAGCTAATTAATAATTAACATTTTACAATTTTCTTTTTCTCTATTAATTTTGAAGTGATTAATGGATAATGAAATAAAATAATTATTTTGAAGAAAAAAAAACATATAATTTTTAGTTCACATTCGTGTTTAAAATTAAATCAAAACAAATCTTGAAGTTTAGCATTTTGAAATTAAAATAATGTTAAAAATTAATATTTATAAGCTTTTAAAGACAATTAATTATTTCAAGTTAATCTTATTTATAATCTTTTTTCGTGTGTATTTTTCATATATTTTAAAAAATATTATCAATATTATTACCGATAAATCGTTAATTTTTCTATCGCGATATATTTATCGGCGTTATTTGGTTTTTGTTTTAATTTATAAATTGCATTCTGATTTAATTTAAACTACCCCAATAATTATTATTATAATTTAAAGTTTTATTTCCTTAAAAATAGTCATGAAATGTTACGTTATTTTGTTTTAGTATAGTTATAAAAGAAAAAAAAAACAGTTAAACAGGTCTGGTATAGTTTATCAACTGTTTAAAAAACTTCAATATATTGAATAATTTGCATATATTGTAAAAAAAGAATTAATAATTTCCTGTAAATTCCTTCTCGGCATTTTTGATAAGTTTGTCAATTATTAGAAAAAGTAAAATGTAAAGAATACTAACATGTAAAGAAAACTAACATGTAAAGAAAACTAACATGTAAAGAATACTGACATGTAAAGAATACTGACATGTAAAGAAAACTAACATGTAAAGAAAACTAACATGTAAAGAATACTGACATGTAAAGAATACTGACATGTAAAGAATACTAACATGTAAAGAAAACTGACATGTAAAGAATACTAACATGTAAAGAAAACTAACATGTAAAGAAAACTGACATGTAAAGAATACTGACATGTAAAGAATACTGACATGTAAAGAATACTAACATGTAAAGAAAACTGACATGTAAAGAATACTAACATGTAAAGAATACTAACATGTAAAGAATACTGACATGTAAAGAAAACTAACATGTAAAGAAAACTGACATGTAAAGAATACTGACATGTAAAGAATACTGACATGTAAAGAATACTAACATGTAAAGAAAACTGACATGTAAAGAATACTAACATGTAAAGAAAACTAACATGTAAAGAATACTAACATGTAAAGAAAACTAACATGTAAAGAATACTAACATGTAAAGAAAACTAACATGTAAAGAATACTAACATGTAAAGAAAACTAACATGTAAAGAATACTGACATGTAAAGAATACTAACATGTAAAGAATACTAACATGTAAAGAAAACTAACATGTAAAGAAAACTGACATGTAAAGAATACTGACATGTAAAGAATACTGACATGTAAAGAATACTAACATGTAAAGAAAACTGACATGTAAAGAAAACTAACATGTAAAGAAAACTAACATGTAAAGAATACTGACATGTAAAGAATACTGACATGTAAAGAATACTAACATGTAAAGAAAACTGACATGTAAAGAATACTAACATGTAAAGAAAACTAACATGTAAAGAAAACTGACATGTAAAGAATACTGACATGTAAAGAATACTGACATGTAAAGAATACTAACATGTAAAGAAAACTGACATGTAAAGAATACTAACATGTAAAGAAAACTAACATGTAAAGAATACTGACATGTAAAGAAAACTAACATGTAAAGAAAACTGACATGTAAAGAATACTGACATGTAAAGAATACTGACATGTAAAGAATACTAACATGTAAAGAAAACTGACATGTAAAGAATACTAACATGTAAAGAAAACTAACATGTAAAGAATACTAACATGTAAAGAAAACTAACATGTAAAGAATACTAACATGTAAAGAAAACTAACATGTAAAGAATACTAACATGTAAAGAATACTAACATGTAAAGAAAACTAACATGTAAAGAATACTAACATGTAAAGAATACTAACATGTAAAGAATACTAACATGTAAAGAATACTAACATGTAAAGAATACTAACATGTAAAGAAAACTAACATGTAAAGAATACCAACAAAGAATACCAACAAAGATTACCAACAAAGAATACCAACAAAGACTACTAACAAGTAACGAATACCACAAAGAATACTAACAAAGAATACAAACAAAGAATACTAACAAAGAATACTAACAAGTAAAGAATATCAACAAAGAATACCAAAAAAGAATACCAACAAAGAATACCAACGAAGAATACCAACAAAGAATACTAACAAAGAATACTAACAGGTAAAGAATACCAAAAAAGAATACCAACAAAGAATACCAACAAAGAATACCAACAAAGAATACCAACAAAGAATACTAACAAAGAATACTAACAAGTAAAGAATACCAAAAAAGAATACCAACAAAGAATACCAACAAAGAATACCAACAAAGATTACCAACAAAGAATACCAACAAAGACTACTAACAAGTAACGAATACCACAAAGAATACTAACAAAGAATACAAACAAAGAATACTAACAAAGAATACTAACAAGTAAAGAATACCAACAAAGAATACCAAAAAAGAATACCAACAAAGAATACCAACGAAGAATACCAACAAAGAATACTAACAAAGAATACTAACAAGTAAAGAATACCAAAAAAGAATACCAACAAAGAATACCAACAAAGAATACCAACAAAGAATACCAACAAAGAATACTAACAAAGAATACTAACAAGTAAAGAATACCAAAAAAGAATACCAACAAAGAATACCAACAAAGAATACCAACAAAGAATACCAACAAAGAATACTAACAAAGAATACTAACAAGTAAAGAATACCAACAAAGAATACCAACAAAGAATACCAACAAAGAATACCAACAAAGAATACCAACAAAGAATACCAACAAAGAATACTAACAAGTAAAGAATACCAACAAAGAATACTATCATGTCTCCCTTACATGTAAGTGGTTCACTATAAATATTTTCTGGATAATCCAGTCTTTTTCCAGCTGCTACTGTATGTAGTAACAATTAATTACTTAAATGTGTGATATGTAGGCTAAGTGCCGAGTTATCGCACAGTTCCACATTTACATTATATCAGAAAAAATAATATTAACAATTATTATTTATCTTATATTTTAATTGGTATCCATGATACCTTAATTATATTTTTATTTGTATCCATGATGACTGCAGGTATCATGGTTACCAATTAAAATAATAATTAAATGATAATTATTATATTCTTTCTTATTTGATCGAAAATGTGGAACTGTCCGATAATTCGTCACTTACCCTAGTCCAAATATTCCGTATGCAAGTAATCACCTATCTAATTAAATGTTAATAACTCGGTAACATCTGTTCTATTAGAAAAACTGGATTTTGACACTGACTTAATTTTTTTAATCCGTATATTTCAACTATAGAACATCCATTTGCATTGTTGGTATGATTAAATTTTTTACTATATAGATATAATTATGTGCTTTATTATGTAAATAAAATACAGGTTAATTGCGTCCATAATTGTATGTATTTAACGTCAGGAGGATATCATTGCCGTGATTGTTTCGAATGTTTACTTTATTTAGCCTAAACCTGCTCAGGTGTATTACCACCTGCCTCTTTTTAATTAGTCACCTATAGAATAAATTAACGAGTAACTTATGTAAATAAAGCTGAAAATGCAATGTGAAGTACTTATGAGGTAATTTATTACTGCTACCCAACATCGAATGAAGTTAATCCCTTGTTATACGTATAAGAAATAATTAAATAGGAAATATTGAGGGGAAAATGATTTTATAAGTATTCATATTTATATAATGTGCTCTATGTGATTGCAACTGTTAATAATATAGAGTCAAAAAATGTAATTTATATTTTTCCTATGTAGGGAAACTTTTATTAAACTAGCGCATACCTTTGCCGCCGCTTATAAATGACCTTGACCTTTAACCTGTTCGCTCCCAAAATGTGATAAAATAGTTCCTGGCTAATGACCAATCGTACCACCAAATTTCAGGTAATTTGGTTGACTACTTTTTCAGTTATGCGAATAACAAGATGATAAACAAATTAATGCCGCCTAAAATATAACCTTCCGTAATCTGCGAATTTAATAATGCTATTTTTTATTTATATTTATAGCTAATTTAAACATTAGAGAACCCCTGAGATGCAGACCAAGTAAGTAGAAGACATGCTAAAGGTGCACTTACGCTTCGACTGTGATTGTCGAAGCTATTCTTCCATTTCTGTCATTTTTTCATTAAATACTGACAATTAAATGCTAAAAAGTGTTAGATATCCTAGTTACCTGTTACTTAGTTGTAATTTAGAAGTTTTATCGCATGTTCTTCTTGTGGTTTCTGGCAAAATGAAGAAGATTTTTGACCGTTTTCACGTTATTTCATTTGTACTAAAATCGTAATAGGAAAAATCCAACAAATTTTATATTCTAATGTTAAATAACAAGTATATTTTGCTAAAAAATAAATTAATCCAAGTATTTATATTCAATTTCCAATTTATTTATTTCAATTATCTATGATACCACATTTTTAATATTTAAAAAAATAACAGATGGGGAAGAATAGCTTTGACAATCTCAGTCTAAGCTATTTTACACCATTACCAAATCTACAAATGATTCAATTGATACAAGTGATACAAGTGATACAAGTGATAGCAAGCTGCACAGAGTTACTCGTACACCACCTTTTACACTTCTCCATGCATGGTAGGTTTAATCTTAGAGCACACATAGCGTTTAATCACCTCCTATTTAATCAGTTGCTAGAGCCAATGAAAGTGCATGAAAGTATCAGTCAATATTGACTGTTCACATTGAGATGAGGTGAACGCTTGAGAAAAAGAAAGAAAACAGGTGATGTGGTGACAGGGAACATATGATGTAACTTGAAATGAATTGGGGTCAGTTATGAATTATCAGTCAGTTTCACATTTTCGGTCATATAAGAAAAAAACAATATAATAATTGTTTTTTATTTTTATTTGTATCCATTATACCTTCAGGTATCATGGATACCAATTAAAATTGAGATTAAAAACAATTATATCGTTTTTCCTTGTATGACCGAAAATGTGGAACTGACGATAATTCATAACTTCACCTATGATTTATAAAAATATTTAATGTTCATTAATGAAAGTGTATTAGCACTTATCACTAGATACCCCCCCCCCTCCCCCGGGGGGTTGAGTCGGTGGCTCGTGTCGTCATCTCGCTGTGTTTTGTTGTCTCAACAAAGAGGCGCAATGACGCAGCAGAGCCAGACTGTTGATCGAGAGCAGGAGTCCGTGATGCGCCATCGCAGAAAGAGCAGGTGAAACCACCGCCACCGCACGTCGTTACGCAACGATACAAGAGCGGACTGCGCGCCGCGCTCCGGTTGCTCCTGTCTTGTGTTTGCGGAGCACTGAACCGAACGCGAAAAAAAATGCGCGAAATAGCAACTTTCTATCAACCGTCGGAATCTTAGAGAAGAACAGAGTAAGATTTACGGGAGTATTCCAGCATTGCAGTTGTCTCTGCCAGCATTGCAGTTGTCTCTGCCAGCATTGTAGTTGTCTCTGCCAGCATTGCAGTTGTTTCTGCCAGTATTGTAGTTGTCTCTGCCAGCATTGTAGTTGTCTCTGCCAGCATTGCAGTTGTCTCTGCCAGCATTGCAGTTGTCTCTCTGCCAGCATTCCAGTTGTCTCTGCCAGCACTGCAGTTGTCTCTCTGCCAGCATTGCCAGTTGTCTCTGCCATGCAGTTCTGCAGTTGTCTCTCTGCCAGCATTGCAGTTGTCTCTGCATCGTGCCAGCATTGCAGTTGTCTCTGCCAGCATTGCAGTTGTCTCTCTGCCAGCATTCAGTTGTCTCTGTCAGCATTGTAGTTGTCTTTGCCAGCATTGCAGTTGTCTTTGCCAGCATTGCAGTTGTCTCTCTGCCAGCATTCCAGTTGTCTCTTTTTCTCGTGTAAATCATTTCCAGTAACTCCTGTTCCCGATTCCCTCAGGAATTGAGATCATCTGCCTGGAATTGCAATGAGTTCCCATTCCCAGTTACTTTGTAATGTTAGCATTTTATTCTTTTTCAATCGTTATTTTCAGTGACAATTTATTACATTGTAATGGTTAAAATAAAGTAAACCTTTTATTAATAATAACTATTTTGAGATTAATTTATGTTTATTATTTTGCAGTTAAAAATTCTAAATAATAATAATGAAAACAATAAGTAAACAGATAACTAACTAATTAAGTGAATATTGATTATTATTTGTTTCTTTCGATGTGTTCTATTATTTTTGTTGCACTAGTTTAATTTCCCGTAAAATTACGAGTTTTCAATATTATTTCTATTTCTATATATATCGGTTAAACTTGTCAATCCGCACATGAATCGTTAATTCCTTCCTATTTAATTAGTTCAGGAATATATAAAAAATATTTAAAATAAATATATAATAAAATTATTTAAAAATGTTGGTATGTGAAAAAAAAAACATATACAATTTCTATACAAAATATATGAAAAATAATATAATTTCTTGAGCGTGATTAATAACTAAATAAATATATAGTATATATAAAAATAAATATAAAACATAATGTTCTTTATTTTTGGGGAGGGACAAGACTAGTGATTAGTGAGTGAGTCCCTATCGTAATCTGTCCCACCAACTCATTGGTATTCAAACCAGTGCTTCGGATGTCCGAAAACCAAGCGACACC
>CANNZV010004043.1:0-24178 GCA_947561585.1 Caprella mutica
CATTCAGGATGTGAGAGCATTTTCAAGCTCTCTTTCTTTCATGACGGTCATAAGGTTCTCTTTCAAAACTTAAGACATGGAAGTTTGATACCCTGGCTTCTGTACCCATTTTACAAAGAGACGACGTTAGTACGACTCAACTTCTCTTCTGATTATTGATGCGTGCCCTTTTTGTACGGCTTATTTCTAAATTTTGAAAAGTTGAGATCATATTCGATTTATAAAATTAATTATCTTTATGTAAAACCGATTGCCTTAATTCTACAACAAACTTTCTCCAAAATACCAATTCCAAGTACAATAAAAATGCATTTTTCTCTTTGTACTCAATTTTTGAAATGCTTTATGAGTTTATGTTCTCATTCACAAAATAATTATAGATTAATTGTAGATAGAAGACTGTGATATGTCCATTGTTCATTGTATAACATAATTTGAAATGTAATTTTATAAATGTTATATTGATATTATTTTGTATTTTCTTCAAGATTAATGAATTCAAAGCAATTACAATTAGGATTCAAATGACAAGTAATTATGAAATAAATAGACTGTTGAGTCAAAATGAAATATGGAAATTTAGATGTTGCTTGTCGATTTTGGATCAGTCACTAATTAATAAAATAGATCTATTATTTATTATCTTAACAGCGGTTATTGGCACTTTATCTTTAGGGAAAAATCATGATCCATTGATTGATACTCAAATCATCGATATACATTATTCCTAATCTAATGAACGCGATCTTTCATATAATGAAAGCGATCTTAAATCTAATTAACGTTTTTCTCTCACACTATTTATAGATAATGTCATACATAACACAAACATTGAATTAAATATGGTTATTACATGACAAATTCACTCAAATGTCATTTGGTACGAGTCAACATCATTGCAAATTGAGAAATATTATATTCCAGTGAATTTAGAATTTTGAAGAGAAGTTTTTTGACTAAGAATATATGTGTGCCAATTTTGCACAATCTCGAAAATGCGCTGCATGTTTTTTGGATCTTGAAATTGAGGGGAAAATCTCGAAATTTTTGCCCATTTTCAAGATCTTAAAAAAGCGCAGCATATTTCATCATAAAAGACGATATTATATCACTAAAAACAATGGAAAAACAAATGAGGTCAATTCCAAATATTTGGTAGAATGTTTGATATCTCTGGAAAACCAAAATACCGATTTTGATTACATTTTTTTAAGTAACTAATTCAAACTTAATAAGCCTCTCACCAATATAAATATTACCAAGTTATTAGGTGTAGCATTAACTGTCATATTTTGGTTAAATGAACCAATTAAATACATTAATAATTGATTATTTACCCAATCAATGTTGGTCCTGCATCAATGATCCTAAGAAACGCGCAGCACACTCTCCAAATTGTGCAAATCGGCAAATGGCGCGAAAAATATGGATGCAATCTAAATATAAAATAATGTGTTTATATATTAATTATTTTCGGTATTTCATCTACTATTTATTTCATTTCCATCTAATATACACTTTAATAAAGGGCTAGTATAATTTACCGCCTTAATAATGCTGTTTTAGATGTAAATTTAATAAAATCAAGCATATATTATGCAAACTGCACGGTCTTATATGCAAATAATGTTTGTAATAACGTTGACATTTTATTTGAGTTGCTAGCGTTTCTAAACAGAATTATACCGAACTTTTATATGAAATTCTACGATTAATATGGTAGCAGAGAGAAACAAAGTTAATTATCGCAATATTAACTGTTTCGTACCAGGTGACTTCAATAGTGACAAAAGAGAATACTTTACTGTTTTATTGTTTCCCTACATAGATTGCTTGATTGAACACTAAACTGTATAACAGTTGTTATTGTTAAAATGTTCAATTAAGCAACCTAAGTGACATAATAGAAACATTGAAACAATGACAGAGGTATATTTTGTCACATCTAAACCACCAAAAGCGGTAATAATCCCTATTATTTTGGGAGGGGGTTAACCCATCCATTATTAGACTCCCCAACTGGACCGCTTACCTATCCATATATTTGTTTGCCTTATGAACGATGATTGAACGATGAAACGGACTATTCCCCGCCAGACTTTTCCCGCCAGATATTTTCAAAATTTATACTCTGTAAGACGATTTAATATTAATTCGATTTTTTATTTAATTTTCGAAAAAGTTGCTTTCTCGAAGTCTAACGTCGCAAATAACATCTTTTTTTTATTTAATTTTAATAATATATGTGGTTGCATGGAAATAGGTAACTAGTTGACTGGAAATAATTTACCATGGATTTTTTTAGAGAAATTGTACGACATTTTATTGAATAGTCTTCAACAGTCTCGATCAAAGGATTTCTACACTCTAACTCATGTAAGTATTTTCATAATATGGTTTAAAGTTTAAACCATTGTGTGTTCTTCAAGGTATAAATATTAAATATGCATAATAGAAGATGAGGTCAATATTAAGTTTAATACAAATCTATAGTAGTTATATTAATGCTGTAGTTTATTAATTGTCAAATTAATAACAATTAAATTTATTAATGTTCTTGAAAAGCATAAATTCGAACAAGTAGTGAATTGGTAGATCACTATATTTTATAATAGCTGGCCTAGGAAATGATAAATTCACGATATGCATAACTATAGAGTTGGTATAACTGGATTAATCGCAGCTGCTTGGATGAAATAATTGAGACATTTGGCAATCCCTTATTATTGCCATAATATTTGAACTTTGTAGTACATATTAATTGTGTGCAAATTTACGAAGGCATAGTATTAAAATAAAAACGATCACTATATATATGGACACATACAGAAATCAAAGTTAAATATAAGACTGTATTACTGTGTAAGTCTGTTAATAAAATGTGTTTTATCTTGATTAATTGTTTGTTTTATCAAAATTATACTTTAATAACCCAGAATTCCTATATTTTATTCGTCGGGGAAAAGTCCAGGCGTGTAAATGTCCAGTGGGGAATAGTCCAGGCGGGGATAAGTCTAGCGGGGAATAGTCCGGTGGGAAAAAGTCCGGTGGGTAAAAAGTCCTAGTGCCATAATGAATATATGTGTCATACGTATATCGTCGTCCTGATAAAACAATAATCAATAATAAAATTATTGACATAACATTGTCAGTGAAAACGAGTAGTGAACTGTTAAAATATTTATATCTCACAATATACATTCAATTTTTATTTTTGTAGTTATCACATATTCAATCACTAGTTTCAGGAGTTTGGTGTTTTTCGAAATAATATACCAAAGAAGTAGAGTTGACTGATATTACATCTATAAAATATTTAAATTCGATCGTAATATAAAACAATCAATTAATCAAACAGTTAGAACCATAGAAATTGGACTGTGGTGCAAATTAAGTTACCATTATCCAACCAAGATTACTCTCTGGAAATAATATTTCTATTGTTCAAATTTCTAATCAATTTTCAAACAATGGTAACCTAAGTTATTCTGCAATGGATTAATCGCATGTGAATTTCTGTCCAATTTCAAAAAATAGAAGGACTGTTTATAAGGACGTAAATAACCGTCATGGCAAATTAGACCATCAATCTACTTAACGATTTGCATTATCATGTCGCAATGTCTGTTCACAGAATTCCTTTGTACTTTTTATGCATTTGTATTCATTCATTTGAATGTATTCAAAACATTAATTTGTATGTACCATTAAAAGACGAATGCGTTCCATCAAGTCAGTACTCAGTCAACCATTGAATGAAATCGTTCAGAGAAATTAATTGACTCGATTGCTGAAAACAGATTCATTGCATTATTCGAAATCATTGGACTGTGATAATAGTATACATTTATTATTGGAATTTAATCTAATATATGACTAATGTTTGCTTCTTTTCCTCCAAGTTTATTTTCACGTTAAGGGTACGTTTTTGTTTTCTTTATTTTATGTTTCAAAATATTTTCTATACTAATGCACATGGTAACTGTATAAGTTTTAGAAAAAATCCTTTTAATTCATCTAAGTGATAGTTAACGTCTATTTTACTGTGAGAAAAACTATTCCAAATCACGTCACATAAACACACCACTCCAATAAATTCCCATACTGTTCCACATTCCTTTCATTTATAAAATATCATTCCAGAACAATCCCATACGGGAAACAATTTAATTTTAGGTTGAGTATCACTCAGCGAGGCTCATTTTTCTTTATTAGCAAATAAAAATGTTTCTATGTAGTGAACAATGAACATTCTCCAAGATAAAATATCTGAATAGATTCACCTGATGTTCTAACTTTGTAATTATATGTAGTTTTTAGGAGCAAATTGTGTCACTGAATGTTCCGATATTGTGAAGATATCCAGCAATTTGTAAACTTAATGTTTAATTGCTTTTTAATGGGATGGATAGAAACTATTTGTAAATTGCATAATTAATAGTTATTAAAAAAACTTCTTATATAATGGATGAGAGGTATGATAATCTCGTCATATTTTATCAACTGATTATTTGATGATCAAAGTTTACATTGTAATTTCAATTAAATAAATAAATAGGTTTTATTTGAAGAAGATTTTAATAGAAAATAAATTCAGATATCCTCACCAAACCATGTAAACTTGAAGTAAAACTTAACTTTTATTCTACTGATTCTGATAAGAGTAATTTGTTTTTTTTCCCCCAGTATTTCATTCAAAACCTAATGTTTGCTTAATATTAACAATAAAATATATATCAGTTTTTCGAGCAACAAACTTAATCAGTTAAACAAAACATGTAGATAAATAAACTTATAGGTTTGGAGTCTACTATAAGCAAATGAATCAAATTAATAATTAACTAGTAAATTTTTATTTATTTCTAAGGATACACTCATAAATAAATAATGTGTGTATATTCAACATTTTCTGGTTAAATCTGTATATGATTTTATAATATTGAATTTCTACAGTGTTGGTACACTGAAAGAAAAGTGTACTTAACCGAACCTATATATAGTTTCATACAAACCACAATGTTGGTCGTTTTTAAACCATACCACAGCAGTGGTTTGAATCAAACATCATGAATTTATAATGTAATTTTACTTAAATGCATGTACTTTAACTTACCTACATCTAGCACAATTCTAACTACAGCTGAATGTCTATTTTACCTACATACAAGCAATTCAAACCACAGCTGTGGTTGAACATTACCTACATGCTTATTAATTAAACTACAGCTGGTTGTCTATTTTACCAACATGCATGCAATTCAAACCTCATGTAAAAGAATTTTTAACTGATAAACTAATCCTTCAAACTACAGTCGCTAAGCAATTTTACCTACATGCATTTTATTTTAGACACTTGGATAATGTTTACTTTAGCTACACTCGATTACAAAATACTGTAGTAATCAAATTCAGAAGAATACATATGATAATTAACTATTAAATATAGAGTGATAATACTTCTGTTAAGTTAGTTAAAATAGATACAATATAAATAATTAAATTGGATATTTAGCAAATCTTTCCATATTTAACAAATCATTATAATAAAACTCAAAATTAGTTAATAACATTTAATATAAAATGAACAATTTCAGAAACACACATTAGTTGGTAAACATTAGTAAGTAGAAAATTATAATAGTTTCTCAGAAGCTATAAAAATTGAAGAAGTTACCAATTTATGTATTAATGAACATGAAAAAAATATTCAAGAAATATAACAATTCTATTAACTCATTTAATAGATTACTAAATTTGAGATCACACCATCAAAGGAGAAACTGCAACTAGATTATAACTCGAGGATTAAAGAAGAAGTTATATATAGTTATGTTTAAAAAGGCCCAAATAAAGCTTCCTTGTAGCTCCAAGATTTAAGTACCCAAACAAATAAAAAGTCATTTAGTAGTTCATGAACTGAATTGTTCACAGCTAGCTATTTCTCAAAGCGACTCACCAAATCAGTGACGCATGGAGCTTTCATAACATAACAGTGAAAGAATATTGTACAATGATTTTCACAGTAAAGTAAAAAAATGTTTCAGCACTCCTTGTAATATTGCAAATTCAAAACTTGGAATAGTTTAAAATGCTACATCAATCGCCTTCAAAAAGTGTTGGCACCCAAAACTAAATGTCATCAGAGGAAACATAATATTGATCAACTTCAGAAGACTTTGAAGATGTGTGGCTGGAATGAGACTAAGAAGGAAGATTACTTCTCTAGCCAAGCTATCCTCTTCAATAGTTAGCCATATGACTGAAAAGAAAATTACAAAGCATCAATTAATGAAGATCTTCCCATTCATAGTTAGCTAGAAGTCAAATAAATAGGTAAAACTTACAGAAACTTACCTCTAAAAGTTAACACCAACATCAGCAGTAGTGGGCCTCAATCTCTTGTTGTGATGATGTTAGCAAAAGTAGGCAAGCCACCCCAAAAGTCTTCATTAGAATGTCTCTGGTGTCTGTAAAAAATATGGAATTAGGAAATTGTTGAGAATAGTTAGTACAATTGAGAGATTAAGGCTAATTACTGACTATCTATGTAGCAATGATTTGCAAAAAAACTAAAATTCACAATGAATATAATGATAATTGACTTAATTGTTAAAATAATCATCCGCAAGAGATATAAACAGTCTTAGATTAGGTAACAGCAAGAACATATTTCCTTTATCCAATGGACTTTTCTAAATTAGAATTAAATATAGTAGATTTGAAAGCAGAAAATGAATATAATTGAATGAGAAAAATAATCAATTAGCTATCATGCAGCTATTGATGACAACATAGAATTAAATGTAAAGATGTAGTACTAGCTACTGAATTTCAATCACTTTGTAGCTACTGTTACCAAAAATTCATATCATATTTCTCCGAAAAAGAGCCATGTGAAAGTCATGGTATCTGTAAAAAGTTAAAATTATATAGAAGCAGTGGGAGATTCTGAAATTTAGGTTGATTTCAGAGAGCATTTCAGTCCCAATTAATTAAATTGTTACCAAGAGCCAGGAAGTAACTATCTCAAATCAAATCTGCTGAATATTAATTTTTAAGATATTTTCTGTGTAAAAAATACTTATTTTCTTCAATTCAAATTTATTTTGTTGAAAACAGAATGCAAAATAGAGAATTTTAGAACAATTTACCAGTTTCAGTAGTCTGGTGTTTAAATTAAAATATTTGATAGTAAAGAATACACTATTTAAAAATCTATTTGGCATACAGGTTACAATTGAATATATTAAATGCACTGGATTTTAAAAATCCCATTAACTGATCATCATATATCAAAGTCCATAGAAACTGATCTCAAAAAAATCTATTTTGATTATTGTTCTCAACTTCTCATTGAAATAAAAGTAAAAGAAACCTGAAGATAATTTTCACAGAAAAGGATAAAAAATATTCCATATTCTGCAGACTGCCAACAGAACAATCAAGTCATCAAAGATAATTATGAAATTTAGAAGATAATTATTAGTCTGTAAGTGGTGCACAGAACTAGGTACTCTTACTTTTCAAAAAAAAATCTGAAAAAGCCAGCAAACAAATTAATTCAATTTGCTAGTCTTCCATGCACTAGATAACTGACTAGTATTATTGATTTAGCAATTTTCACTCACAATATTAAAGGCAAAATAGGGATATATAAAGAATATTAATTTATGAGAAAAGAAAAAACAACCAAGTTTACCATCAAATACAATCTGGGAGAACTGGTGAAAAAATTGGAGAGTTCATGGACCACACAATTTTACTTTGGCATCAGTCTGTATTTTAACATTATCTGTGCAAACAGTTATTGATTTCTTCTCTTATATACATGTATTTTTCTTAGAAGAGAAGGAAAACAGAAGATTTCTTGGAAAGCACTTTACCAGTTTCTGCAATCTGGCCAGGGCAGAGAGTCAGGAATTAAGAGTGACACTGTGGCAGACAGTCTGACAGTCTACAGAGACTTCAAAAAGTTTACACCAATATATTATATTGTAATTAGGATTATATTACATACAAGCACCCTAGAAGTAGAGGCTAGAGCATACTAAAGATTATAGTCAGCTGCCTAAAGGCTATGCTGCAATGTATTGGAGATTCTGCCTTGGACCTTTTCCAATTATTAAAAGGTAGGCTGATTTTCTATTTTTCAGAATGAATTGATCACAGAAAACTATTCTAGCCTATTTTATGTTCTGATATATATAGCTATTTCTATAAATTTAAGCACTGGACACAGCTGGAATTAAATTAAGGTTACTACCAAATTACACACCTACCTTCTTTGATATTTCACTGAAACTGACGCGCCACTCCAGTTTCCCGCCTGATTTACATTAAATTTACATACATGTGATTAATAATTTCATAGTAATACTCTAACTACATAGACGACGGTTATATATACTGATAAAGGAAAATAATTTACCCACATGCAAGTTTAATTTTGATTTGTATTGTAGGTAAGGTGAACTGACATAGATGATGCGTATTGCTAACCACAGAAATATAAAATTTTACCTACATTTTGTGAATTTATACTGACTAGAGAATTAAACCACATGCTGTAGTTCATCTACACCTAGCACATAACAAGAATTAACTATTTTAGCGTATAATATTCTCAAATAGGTATTCTATCTTCATGAATTTCTAGATGGTTGGTTTGATTAAAAGTCAGAAAGAAAGAATGATACGTATACAATTTTACATACCAGTCATAATTGAAAATAACATTTTTTAATAATATTTCTTGTAAAACACCGGACGGACTAAAATATTAACTCAGTTTTTGTGATCTTAGAGACTCAGATGTTTTGCTTAGTTTCAGTAATTCATAATTATTTTATCTAGATTCTAATGTCTATTTCATTAATATGTGAGAGTAAAATATCTATTGAATGGTTGATCCCATTCCATCAGAGCTGGTATGGCCAATTATTGAATGCTCTTTTAATTAAATTCAAGAATCACTATTCTACCTGCATGATATATAGGTATTATTTGTTTTACAATACCCTAGTTTTTTATTCTAAAATATTTCAGCCTAAATGAAAGTAAATATCAGAATGGAACTTGATAGATAATCCTAATAATATATGTACACATTCCAGCTATCAAAATACCATCTATTCATAAATACATCGTCCGATTATAAATTTAACCAACATTCAATATACAGTTGCGATCAAAACTAAGGGACAAAAATTTAAAAAGCTGTATCTTCATAAATATTGGTTTTAAAATCATAAAATTTCAGTATGTTGTAAACATATTAGTATAGTACTACATACTATAAGCACAATTGATTTGAAAGACAAATAAAAAACTTATGCCATTATTAATTTTATTTGTGAATAAGAAACGTTCAAAACTAAGGGACACATTGTTAAAAATTATTGAAAACAGATTTTGACATCCGGTTTTCTGTTATTCAGAGTAAGAAATAGATGTGCCAAATCATTTGTAAACACTCTGTCTCGATCAATCATGGCTAACAGGCAAAAAGTTGATGATGCTCTCCGTATGACTATTATTAAGTTGCACAAACAGAATTTAAGTGTCCGAGAGATTGCAGAAAGAGTTAATCGTTCGAAGAGTGTCATTGGAAGAATTGTGAAAACTTATGAAGATTCTGGCCGTGTCCTGAGTCCTAACAAGATTGGCCGACCCAGGAAAACGTCTGCTAGGCAAGACAGAGCCATCCAACGCATAGCATTAAGGGAACGTTTCACAACCGCTGCAGCAATTTCTAGGCAAATGAAAGATACAAACACTACTGATGTGGCCAGATCAACTGTCTCGAGACGCCTGCAGGAGATAGGCTTATTTGCAAGAAGGCCTAGGAAGAAACCATTGATAAGTCGAAAGAATAAAATGGCGAGGTTACAGTTTGGAAACAAACATGTGAATTGGTCTGAAGAACAGTGGTCAACAGTGTTTTTCAGCGATGAGAGAAAGTTTAATTTGTTTGGAAATGATGGGAAAAACTATGTTAGGAGGTCTGCAAGTGAAGTATTGAACCCAAAATGTACGAAAAAAACGGTCAAGTTTGGAGGTGGAAGTGTGATGGTTTTTGGAATGTTTTCAATTCAAGGTACGTCTCCTCTTGTTCGTTTGAATACTCGAGTCAATGCTTCCATCTACAAAAATCTATTGGAAGATCATGTAGTACCTATTATTAACAATTCAGGCATAAATGGGGCAATTTTCATGCAGGATAATGCACCGTGCCACAAAGCTATGAGTGTTTTGAGTTTCCTACAACAGCAAAATTTCGAAATAATGGATTGGCCAGATCAAAGTCCTGATCTAAATCCCATAGAAAATCTGTGGAAGACACTTGGAGAAAAGGTAATGGCTCGAAACCCAGTTAACACCGATGATTTGTGGGACAAACTTCAAGATGAATGGACCAAAATCTCTGTTGATGAGTGTCGTAAACTTATCCAATCCTGTAGTCGCAGATGTGCTGCAGTGGTCCAAAGCAAAAGATTATTCACAAAATATTAATTATTGAGCTTACTTTCTCGTTCAATGTGTTAATTTTCAAGTTTTCAACTTTGTGTCCCTTAGTTTTGAACGTTTCTTATTCACAAATAAAATTAATAATGGCATAAGTTTTTTATTTGTCTTTCAAATCAATTGTGCTTATACTATGTAGTACTATACTAATATGTTTACAACATACTGAAATTTCATGATTTTAAAACCGATATTTATGAAGATACAGCTTTTTAAATTTTTGTCCCTTAGTTTTGATCGCAACTGTATTCTAGATCCTTTTGTTGTAATTTTCTTCACTTATCAAATTTACAGTTGAATGCCATAACTTCATTGTACTTCAATTATTCAAAACATTGAACTCTTACTTGTGCTTAGGACGATTGATGATATATGCAATCACTAAAACATCAAGTAAGTCAATATATACAGTGTTAATTTGTTGAACTTTATTTTCGAGAGCTTCATGCATATAGAAAACTTTAAACACTTCCATCAGCACTGTTTTATTCAAAATATTCTTGAATTATATAAATTATAACTTCTCAAACGTCTAGAATATAGAGAGATTGAACATTAGGGGTTTAATGGAGACAATTGTCAATTGGTAAAAGGGACATATATTGTTATTAACTCTTGTATGGAAATTTCAAATTACAGAAGGTGATGTAATAAATTCGGTAGAGTATTACTTAATATGGTTATTGCAGATGGTAGAGATGAGAGCAAACCAGGCCACACAGACCGGTCTTTGAGTAATGTGCTCAACTGACTAACGACTGAACCTAACTGAATGACTGAACTATCTGTCTAATATTTTCAGGCCCTTCATACATCAGGCCCGATAAGCATCATAACCGGAACTCTCTAATGAGCTAAGACCTATAACTTGATTGTTCTCAACCACACTACTTATATATTTGAACCTGCAGTAACCACGAGTATTCTAAAACTAAAAAGTCATTAAGCCCTATTTGCTTTGTGCAGTTCACAGAAAAAAAATATGATTACTATTACAAGAATTTCTCAGCTGCCTTTCTTTACACATCATTAAATAGTAATGTTGTAAACATATAAAGAAAATATATTTTAAATGTATTCTTTCTGCTTGTGTGTTAAGTAATAAAAGAACACATCTGCTTGAAGGAGCAGAAGTTTTTTTAATATTTTGTGTGAGGTGAATAACTGAATATGTTTCTTATAATGTTTCGGACGACTTTTATTGCTCAACTTAGTCATGAAAGTTTTCGTTATAGATATAATTCTTTTGTTTGTTTCTGAAACAATAATATTAATATCTTTATAACTTATTTAAAATCTTTTATTGCTGCATGGAAAAGATTTGTAGATTTATATGCAGGTAGACACATTCCATTACTATATGACCTATTTCAGATCTATGATTCTCTAATAAATTTGTATTTAGCTAATTCCGAAGATTAGAAAACGGGACAAAAAATTTGTGATCTGCATTCATTATTGAAAGAGGAAAATGAAAGGTGATAGTCAAAGAAGTTAATACAGTGTACCGGATTAAAATTGTTCGAACTCGCATTCAACCAGTATAATCTTAAAAATATTATATAAAACTCTAAATATTGCATTGAAAATATTGGTAATTTGAATTGGAATTAATTATTATTCAATTTTCAATTATTACTTATTAGTAACAAATAAAGGAATTCCTCCTCCTTCAATTTTATTGAATATAATCTTTAGATATTATTTCATTTACGATTTATACATCGAACTTTTTGCTTATACCATTTTGTTCCTCTCTTTCTATTATGATGTTATTCGTACAATGTACCTTATAGAATATCGGCAAACTGAAAATACAGATCATTGTAGTACAACATCGAATATTTTAATGCGCCTTTGCTGATTAATTCACTGCTGACAGCATATGCTGTATCTGATCTGCATAGTCAAATGTGTGCAGTTACTGTAGACTTTGATATTCATGACAGGAAAAAATATTCATGAATGCAATCATTCAATAAGCAAGAGATGAACTTTCATCAATACTACGAACAGTGAATTAAAAGATGTATTAATCGTTTACCATCATGAAGACTGTAAAATTGTATTGATTAATATGATATTACTTTGTTTTCATAAAGTAATAATAAAGTTTCCTTCCTTTAAATTTCTTATTTCAATGAACAAAATACGATAATACTCCTGTTTAAACTCAGAGTCGTTAGTTAAGTCTCGACTGCACGGCGAAACTTTAATAGAAAATCGAAATAGAGTGTCTGAAGTCCGAAATTCAAAGACCTTTTGAAATAGAGAATCATAAAATACTAGAATTCCGAGTTCATTGAAATTTGATCTACATTGGGAAATAATATCGGTAGTATATATGAAATGTATTGTAAATTCACTCATGTATTTTGATGAGTATTTATAAAAAATGAATGTCTGTCGATACTGTATATTGTACATATAAATATAAATTCAATAACTATTAAACAATAGGATTATAATTACGATATAAATAGTGTTAATTATGTGTAAAATTATCACAGTTTTCTAAATGAAGAAACAGTTAACGGAATTAACCTTGTTTTCGGCTATCATTCGGTGTCTTTAATTGTTAGGTTTATTTGTTTGCCTCGATTAATATCCTGAACCAAATTAAGATTATATTATGCAGTGAGTGACAATAAATCTCATAAAAATTATGCATTGTGCAAGAAACCTCCAGTAAATATAATATAAGAATGTCATAAATGTGCACAGATCACGTATAGAAATGTTTCGACCATCCCAAAGTTATAGTCACAGAGTACACTAAAAGTTAATTATCCATAATGAAAACTTCCTTAAATAAGTTGAGCGACAAAACTCTTCTGAGACATAATAAGAAACAAATTCACCACACACTAAATTTTAAAAGAAAACTTCCTTTCAAACAGAGAGATGTGTTTTGTAAATGAGTTATGTTATGACTTTTGCCAGCGAGGAGTGACTCAAAATATTTCTCTACACACAGTTTAAAAGTTTAGTTCATATTTAGTTGCTCGCTAAGGCTGACTAATATCTTATTTTACATTCTGAGTAGTCAAGTTGTCATATGAAATGGTTTAGACCATCATCTATAGTATTCTCGAATTCAATGCATAAATTTCCGATTGTCTTACAAGAAGACTTGATGATAATATCGGAGGTGGAAAGTATTACAGGGGAAGTAGCCATATAATACCTATCTAAAAGGCGTTAGAGATTCTTAAACCGTCTTTTGATACATTATTTTTACCATAATTGTATTCAATCATTTCCTAATGATGATATATTTTCAATTCCCAGGAACATATCTTTTAACAGCATTATGAAATTTAAACTAAAAGCAAGTAGTAACAATAAAATATTCATTTAGGTGTCAGATTATTGATAACATTGTCTAACAAATATTCTGTAATGAACAAAACGAAAATTATATTTATATTTGAATTGCCATTTGAATTTTAGCTTATATTTAAACACATTGGCTAATATCGAGAAGTTATTACATTGCGATATATTTCATCATGAAATGATTCTACAACGTTTGAACGTAAACGGTCGTATTATTACAGAAAGACATATCTAATCTCATACTCAACTGCATTTATAATCTACTTGAAAGATTTTGGCTGCATGTAAAAACTGTGAGAATGAAAACAAAACACGGTATTATTTCAATGTACCGTGTTATTATTCAGTTAATTTATCTATAGATGTTAGTTAAATTTAAAAAAGAACAGATGTATACCAATAATTAATGCTTTCAATAATTACTCACACATGAATGTTAGCATAATGTAATCAAAAATTAGCACTTATATCTTTATAATATTTCTTATATTCCTTTAAATCCAATTATTCGAAAAAATAGCTAGAATACCATCCGCAGATATCAATCTTCCAAAGATCCAATTATTGTGAACCAACTGACACCAGCTTGTCGCAGCTCACAGCCAGTGTATAATGAATATTGAATAAAAGCAAGACTGATGGAATCACCACTGAGAGAAGTGTACTCTAGTCATGTACTGTTTAGGTTGCTTGCTCAGTCTTAACTTGTAAAATTCATGGAATTAGTATATAACATAGACTAACTATAATGTGATGAAACGGTGCTTCATTTCGCTCACAGTGTTCGACAGTATCCAACCATTTAATAAAAATTAATATTCATGCAATCATTACAATGATTCCACAGTTTTTGGTCAGTATATGCAAATCGAAAAAAATTTCATTATTAAATCAACAAAAATTTATCTTGATATTACATGATGAAAACTGTTAAAACATCCAATCAATAGGAACTGAAACATATCCAGGCTTATTATTCATTTCAATTTAACAATATACACATTACACGTTCTACATAATATATATCATTCAGAAGTTTATTTTTCATCGAAGCCCTGTTGAGAGCTCTGAACATTAACAAACATCCCGAAATATTTGTAAAAGAAATAAATATTCGAAAGTATTTCATTCCATTTTCTGAATAGATATTATGTAAAGAAGGAAACAGCGTGTGTTTAATAGAAATAGAAATAATACATAGATACAGATACAGTTCTATTTATATTGGGAAGTAAATACAATGAAATTGCACATAATGTATCAATGGGAAATAAGACACCAGTAATTAATATATTCTTTTCTTATCTTATTTCCAAGTAGATAATCGTTTGTGAATTACATGCATAGCGACTGTTTTTTAAATACTACAATCAATGATATTGTCACAATGAGTGTCTCTTGAAATATAAATAACGTCAATAAAAATAGACAAGCGTATCTAGTTCTAAAGATTTTTGTATTATATGTAGTTATATAACTTTGATTTTTTTCACTTCTTATTAATTGCATGTTGTTGGTACATTATTTATTGAAGGAAATTATTTACTCTACAGGGTGTTCCAAAAAAAAAACGATACCCAAATTTCAAAGGTTGTAATTCAAAAACTATTGAACTTACACAAAATTGGATTTTGTTTCTCATTATTTTTTCTTTCTCTGTACAAAATATCAGATAAATCGATTCAACCATTTTCTTGTAGCTGTATTTTTAGTGACCTATACCAAAAACTCTTATTTTCACAAATTCACAGTTCAAATAGTTAAAGAAGCACTTACAGAAAATTTGCAAATCACTGCAATAAGAAATGGATTAAATGTTACTAAATCTACATTCAACAGATTTGTAACCTATGATTTGAAGTGACATTTTTACAAGATGTACGAGCGAAACAAATTCTTCGTTACCGATCTTCCTCGGTGGCCGAATTTTTTTACTCATTGGTTTTAGCTAAGAAATGTCCGGTTTGATGACGATAATGTGGTTGGTGATGAGACCACTTTTCATTTGAATGGCAAAATAAATTGTCATAACGTTCGCACATATACACCGAAGGACCAACTTCCTTCTTTCAACTTTGACGAAAGAATTTCGTGATAGAAAGTCTGTGTGGATTGGACTAGGTAGCAATGGCTGACTTGGCCGTATCGTCTGTCCTTATTTTTCCAAAAATAATTTAAATGGAGATTTTTATCTTGATCTAATAAATAATAGAATCGTTCCAAGAATTCGAGAAATACATGGAGGGTTCAGAACTGTTGCTGTAAGGAAAAACTAAATGAGCTATTCGGCAATACGCATTGTCGCCCTGAATCATCGTATCGAATGGCCCACGAGATCGCCTGAAACGATAAATAGGAGGAACAGCTTCATTGTTTTTTTTTCAGTTGCATATTGATAAATGCCTTTTAATGTTATAATAACGGTTTTTAATAGAAAAAATATAATAAACTGTTGAAAGTTATTAAAAACATGGTTTAATATCCTAAAATTCGAAGTAGAACCAAAAATGCGCATACAGGTTTTTGATATCGGTCACTAGAAATACTGTGTTGAGAAAACCGTTAGATATATCCAACTAAAAATCTGTATAAATATGGAATAAATGTTGATACACAAAATGTAGTTTTCAAATTTTTTGTAAGTTTAAAGGTTTTCGAATTACAGCCATTGAAATTTGGGTATCGGTTTTCTTGGGACACCATGTAGAATTAGATTAAAATTATTACAAAATTAGGATATTGACCTACTACAAGATGGATGGAATTTAATTTACTTTCATTTAGTTCGTAATGCAAACTGTTATATGCTGACACGTAACTGAAAATAGTCGACAAATTAATAAATATTGTTTTAGTTACTCATCTTTCCTTTATTTAAAGTAGGTATTTGAAGTAATGTAAATGAATTACTGATACTCAGACTGAAGTTGATGATAAGTTTTAGTGTAAAATCATTCATTTTTGATCATGTAATTTTATGCTGTGATGGAGTTATAAAAGAGACATTTTTTATTGAACATTTTTAAAAATTTATTTATTATTATTTATTTATTATTTCCGAATTATGTGATAAGAAATACAATTCTGCCTTTTAAATTTATTGTTAGTTGAATGAAAATAGTCAAATAATCATATTCAAACATATTAAATTATGGAACATTATTCTAGGATCTTTCAAATATACAATATATTTCAGTGTATAAATATCCTACAGCGCTATAACTTTCTATAAAAACATCAAACAATCCTGGTTCAGATCATTCAGCTTTCAAACTTCTTCAGGAAATCAAAGAAAAAATTGCACATCTTGTTTGAAAGCCTATGCAAGCACGTATGGTGAAGTTTGGAAAACCGTGAAGCATAGTTATAATACATTAATATTACATTATATGAAAGTTTTCTTTAACTGGAAGGTTTCAGATCAATCTAATCAATTAAAATTAATAGTCCTATATAGTTTCTAGGTATTGTCTGATTAGTGTGATAATTTTAATATAGTAAAAATATAAATAGTAATGTCTTTATTGGTTGTTTTTCATTAATTTATTATATATATTAATATTAAACTATTAACAATAGTAATTGCTGGAAGTATGATTGTAATACCTGGTTTATGAAATAAATTACAATTAAATTGGTGAATTATTAAACATATTTAGGTATAAATATTTAAAATGAACGATACGAATAAATTAAATAGTGAAATATATTTTCCTGCTGAATTTATGCTTCTTTAACTGGAAGAGATGAAACATCTTAAAATAATGATATCAGCCCTATTCATTTACACCAATCCAGTTTTCCCATTTTTGTATCACTACAGTTAAAATTGAATTTGTACAACTTCTTGCTCCATTACTCTGCCAAAAAGAAGTAGCAACATCAATAGAACTCATAAACTGTGCTAGCCAGCCTGAATAGAAACTCGATTTGCAGAACTTTATCTGAATGCCACTGAAATACATTTCTTTGCCATTTGATGCAAGTAAGAAAATTTAAAAACTTTTATATTGAGTTATTTCTTCCAATAAATAAAAGTTCATTTGGTAGTATGGATTTCACATTTAGTCCTCTTCTAACACTGAATTTACTGTTATAAGGACCGTAATTTTTATAAGTTAAACACAATTACGATATCAACTAATTCTTGTACAGTTTTCGCTTTGCAGAGATTATATAATATACAGTCATCAATGTTCACAGCAGCATAGCACCTAGAATTGCTTATAATCAGGGTCGAAAGTTTTGAAACCAAGTGAGCTTTAGTGTTAAATTATTCTACAACTATAAATTTGATGCATATAAAGAGGATATCATGTTTTTATTTTAAGGGGACCGTACTTGGGAAAATCATCTAATTTTATAATTTTTCTTTATTTCGTAAATAGCTACCTAGTACACTTCCAAATGCTTGAGTGAAATATCAGAGCTCTAGTGCGACTATAACCCACAGGGGGGAGAGAGAATGAGAGATGGCGCAGCGAGAATTGGGACGGCGCTAAATGGTTTATGCACAGTTTGCACACCCTATCAGACACTAATAATTCGTAATAACTAATTATCTCGCCTTATCTGGTATAGTTCTTGCTGCTGAAACTATACACAATAGCGATTGGCAGATATACTGGTTCGGTCACACTCGATATCTCATAAGGACATGATGTAGCGTGTCCCCGCCCAGCCAGCTACATTCCAACTTTGAATGCATTTAAATGACACGAAATCACGAAAAAATTAATATTTCGAAAATTAATTCGAAAATCAAAAAATAAGCTTCATCAGCTCTATAGAATTTCCTGGGGAATTGAATGCAAGAAATCCCAATGCCGTAGCTACAAAATTGTAGGAGCCTCAGGCTTTTTGGAAAGGGGTCGAAATACGTTCGAAATTCGAATAACTCGTTTTCCATTGGTCTAATCGGAAAAATGCCATGAACAAAAACGACAGAGAATTCAATTTTCCATGAGGTTACTAAGTTTCTGAACCGTAGCTTCATTAATAAAAGGTTTCCAAAAACCATGTACAATCCCCTTATTCTATTTTTAGTTAATATATTGTATACGTAATAAAGATATAGTATATATTACCTAAAGATACATATTTTATTAATTGAAAGTTAATTCATTTACCTTAATTAATCAATGCAGGATTCACTATAATAAAGGTATAATTTTTTCACCATTTTTGGTATATCATATTGTAAAAAGATGTTCCTTTTGCAACAAAGAAATAACCTTCGATCGTTGAAGCTATTGCTAAGAATCGAAATATATACAGGAAAATTCTTTTTGTTGTTTAAATTGGATTTTCATATATATATATATATATATATATATATATCATTAGAGCCCGGATTTCTAGTTCTTATGCTATAAACGCTATTTTGACCACAAAAATAAAGATTTATAGCATAAATGCTCTTTTGACTATAAAAGCTATTTTGACTAGAAATTAAAAGATAGATGTATAATAATTACGGTATAAACGACTATAAAAACTGTTATAAATCATCCTTTACATGCAAAATATATTTGTATTAGATTATTTTAGTATTGATAAATTAAACATGCAAAAGACATTTAAATTAGTATGCCATTTCATTAACATTTTTTATAGTAATATTCCATAGAAAACGTACGAGCATAATTATTGGTAAATTAAACTGAATTGAAAAATGAATAAATGTAATTTTCATGAATAAATAGAATGATACATGAAGAATGAAAATATGCCAAATAAAATAAATATATGGTATTTATTGATTGTGACTGGTTAATTTTGCTTTTTGCGTAAAGAAGTTACTTTGAGCACAATCATTCATGCATTTCATAGTTAATTAAGTGCTTATGTTGTAAAAACCAAACAACTCAAAATGAAATAACCCGAAACTGTTATGAAGTTGAAATTAGCTTTTCAAAATTGGAAATGATTTTAAGTGACAAGAGACTAAGCATAACAGCTGTAAATATCAATAAAATATTGGTAATTTGACACTAATTTCTCGTAATGAAATTTAATTGTTTCATTAAAAAGTAGCATATTTATTATATTAAGAATTTTTATTGGTTTGTGCTGTTCTATTTGAGTTTTGCGGTTAAATTGTCATTAGTTGGTTGTGACTTAGACAACATAGTTTTTAATAAATCTTGTTTAGTTTTCTTTCATCTAGTTAGTTTCTTGTAAAATAAAAGCTAAGTATAAATTGAAAAACATGGATATTATTTACTATTTATTAAAATCATAGTCTTATATGTACGATATTATACGTACAAATTTGCCATTAATTGTTGCGTAAGCTCTGTGAATAATAATTAAAAATCAACTATTAACAAATAAACAAGAATGGCATAGTTATTCTTGAATTTTCTTCTAAAATTTCTATAACGCGGATAAAAGAAAGAAAATGCATCAATTTTAGGACAGACTCAGCTATTATAAGGACTTTTTTTTACCGTTTTTAAAACTCTTTTTTAGAGCTATAGAAACTTTTTTTAAGCGTTATTTCGATACTTTCGTTAGAACTATAAATCCAAGCTCTATATATCATATTTCTGAAGAAATTGTGAAATTATAAAAGATATGAAATCAGTAAAAAGTCAAATACATAATTATTTAGAAGCGTTGCTGAAAAATTATTTTCATAATTCATGGCTGAATGAGAATATTTCATTAGATTACTATATGAAAGCCAACTACCAAATACATACATATATCCGTAAGTTAAATAAATTATTGGAAGAAAAGTTTTCAAATATGATCTAAAAATTATACCCTTGAAAACATCTATGAAGATTAAAAAAGATTTAGAAAGATTTAGAGAAAGATGTGAACGGAGACTTCTCAAAAAAAAAACAGACTATAAATGAAAGTGTTTGTGATGTCATTCAAAACTAAACCATCTGAGAAAATAAATAATAAACTGTTCGTATGTTTTAGCTACTTCGAATTGATAAACTTCCATGCCTCACAACATTCAATTATTTCCTGTATTTAAGGGCTCTGACTATCCATAACTTTACATAAGCTGAACTTCAACAATTTCGAGACTTTCCAGTCCATTGTTCGAATTGTGCAGCTGTGCTTAATTAAGACTAACAGGGAAAACTGAACGGGGAACAATTATTAGAGCTGTTTATCTTCCTATTCTTAGAGAAATAATTAGAAAATATATAAAGTGAAAAATATTTGGAAATTTCTTATGTTAACACGAAATAAAAGAATTTTTTTTTGTACTTAAATGCCTCATTATTGAAATTCAAAATGAATAAATATTTTTTATATATAGATTCAGTGGAATAATAATTTTTCACATTTATTCTTGGAATGAATACAAAATTATCATTTTGATAATCTAACATTATTAAAGAAGTGAAAATGAAAAACATCAATTTACAATTGATAATAATTTATATTTCGAAGGATGTTTATTTATTCGTTAAGCATCTCATCGTTCAGAAAAAAAACTGTTAACCAAAGTAACGAATTGATATGTGAAAAAGGTTCGTTATGAGTTAGAAATTGTGCAAAGAAAAATTGAATATTGACGAGTTACCTTAACAAAATAAAAAATATATTTATTTAAACAAAAACAGAATTCTTTTCTAACTTTAAACATGTTATTGGTTCTGAGAAAAAGTTTTTTCTCTATATATTTGCAATAGAACAAAATGCACCAAATTTTATAGAATTGGAGGAAAGTTAAACCCATTTATTCCGGTTTTATATGGTCGTGAGAATGGATATTATTTGTTTAGTTTCGACCAAAACGTTCTATTATATCTGTGATAAGAGAGTCAAAAAACCAACAAAATAAAGAGCTAACACAATTGGATAATACATTTCAATATAATACTTTTATAATCATAATGTGCTAACTTGATTTAGTATCACAATTTACATGAAGCTCTAATTACAATCTACATGGAGTAATTAACAGAAAAATTTGTTAGTCATCTAACTTTTACATAAAGAATATTTTCGTACCTGCATAATTAAAATATTTACTATGAATACATGAAATACAACATGAAAAAACTGTTTTAATGGAAGTGAAGCTAAAAGTAAAAGTATAATTATCACTTATTTAATTTCATATGATTTCAAATTAAAGGCAGTATTAATAGATAATGAAATATTTCTAATACATATAATTTTATAAACAAACTCTTTTTATAGTTTTATAAAGAAAGATACATTAGTCAGAAGTTTACTGGTATTTTATATTTTTATCACTTCTATAGTAAAACAAAATCAGAAAATCATATTCCATAATTTGACATATGAAATTTTAATCTTTTTCAGTGCACCAGTTAAATACTTTTAATAGAACTAACTATAGAGCCATCTCATATCTAAATAATATTCGTCTGGGAAACTATCAGAATACTGTTAAAATTTGCAATACAATCAAAGTATGGAAATTAGTTAGTTTTGATGTTGTGAAGAATTTCTTTACCCGACAATTTATATTTTTTCGCTCACTCTTTGATCTAGTAATTGAATTGGTAAAGTTAGAATATAAATTTAAGCTTGGGCCTCAATGCAAGTTTACTGGTATTTTATATTTTTATCACTTCTATAGTAAAACAAAATCAGAAAATCATATTCCATAATTTGACATATGAAATGTTAATCTTTTTCAGTGCACCAGTTAAATACTTTTAATAGAACTAACTATAGAGCCATCTCATATCTAAATAATAATCGTCTGGGAAACTATCAGAATACTGTTAAAATTTGCAATACAATCAAAGTATGGAAATTAGTTAGTTTTGATGTTGTGAAGAATTTCTTTACCCGACAATTTATATTTTTTCGCTCACTCTTTGATCTAGTAATTGAATTGGTAAAGTTAGAATATAAATTTAAGCTTGGGCCTCAATGCAAGTCATGACAGTGAAGATTGTCCTTTTCAACCTAAGTCAACAGCTACATTTGTGCATTGTCTACAAATGACTATAAATGTTAATCTTTCATATCAATCGAATTTTATAGTTGAAATTAGAGAATAGGAAAACTGTTTGATATGACTTATATCATTAAATATTTATCTAATACATGTGAAACGATTTGAAGTGATCACTATCTATAATTCGTAATTACTACACATACTCCACTATAGTGGTGAGTAAACAGAGTAGCTCGAGAATATATCAATTGGTATAGCGTACCATGTATTACTAATTAAAGGGAAAATCAGATAAAGTTTCTATTTAATAAAATAGTAATAAATTCTTTATAGTAACGTAGGTATAAGTATTATTCGGGGATAGTTTAATTTTTATACATTTTATCTTTCCTCTGCAATATATTCACTGAAGATGAATTTTATAATATATTCCGAATCGTTTATTTGTATTATAATCCGAAATGTTTGAATACAAATTCTAATTGAAAACTGTTTTTAATTGCCACCTAGAGTGTGAACTAAAGTGGGAGTTAATCTTTACACGATATTATTAACGAAAACAGTCAAAATATTGGATATTATTCTTTACCTTATTTGCAATATGGAATCACTTTGAATTACATAAATGCATGCGAACAATTAAACAGAAATTGAAGAGCAGACATGACAACCGATAAATATTTCAATTAAATTAAATTACTATTCTGTAAAAGCACGATTGTTTATATTTCTAAAAATTATCATCTTATACCATTTTAACATTATTCATATGATATCTCACTTTCAAACTCAAATGATGTTTATAATTGAAATAAGTTTTATTACCTTAACCGTTCAAACCAACAGCCTCTGGAGAGAATATTAGAAATATATCGCATGACGTCTTTATTTTGTCTTTATAATCATATTCTAGCAATAAGAAGCGTAAAAATAAATTAAGGCTATTTCCACATAACTTTTTGATATTTTGAAACATCAAAACTTTTCTCCCAATGACATTCGACGTTTTGTTAAATAGTTATCGCACTGAAACATTTCCAAGTTCTTGTTACATATTAGTGAGGTATATGACGATTTAAAGCACCGCACGCACATTGGACAAAATTTTCCACTTTCACATCAAACATAACTAATCCAAACTTTACCTCAGTTTATTAGACAATTTGAATAGTGAGAGTAGAAATTACATTATTACCCAAAATTTATAAAAAAAAACCGTAAAATATATGCTAGGATTGATAACAAAAAAACTAAAAACATTATTCAAGAATTTCGAAAATAAAGAAAGGAAAATTCAAAATGACAAATGGAATAATATTCAATGAATTCTGTTCAAAATTTAAATTGCTACCAGCGTATATCAACTATATCGATACAAACTGGAACAATCAATATGCGCCCTCTGGG
>CANNZV010004043.1:24542-73089 GCA_947561585.1 Caprella mutica
GATAGATAGCAGATTATACACTAATTAAAAAAACATTGCAATATTATCTTGAAAAATGTGTCTAACTTTCAGAGGAAATTATTTTAAAATAGTCATTTTTTTCTTCTCAATTAATTTTATCTCAATAATCTAGGTTTTTTATATTTTATTTTATCAACAAATGAAATGGGTCGCATGTTTATCAATTGCCCAGTTATATAGTGTTCATATATTATTCATGTATGCTATCACTGGATGATTATTTTGAACTTAAAGATTTATCAAATGGGTCCTTCAACAGTTGGTCCTTTACCTCTTATCCATTTCGTACAATACTCTCATTAACGACAAATCTAATCAACGGATTTTTTTATAATGAGGAAAATTATTAAGAGTGCCATGATTAAATTCTCTGCAAACTAATTCTACTTTTACACTTCAAAAAAGGTCACTTGATACGGAAATCAAGCAAAGTCATTCCAATAGTTTCTCGATAAAATGATAGTAAATACTGATCATTCACTCTAAAATCATCAATAGACATTATAAAAACAATAGATATATAATCTGAGTACTGCAACAAATACTTTTTGATTAAATAAATTGAAATAATCTTTCCCCTGAATGAAATAATGTTTGGCCATTGGTTGTTATCGTAAAATATAATAGTATCTCAAATCTTCAGTTATTGACATCGGAGATCTAGATTCAAAACATGTTGATCTTTCATATCAATTGCGTGGTTTCATTATATTGTTACTCAAGGAGGCTGCTTCTGAAGAGAACAACACGTGTTCATTGAACATGAAAAGTGAACACTCTTGATCATCAACAATGATAAAACCTTAGCATAATATATAACTATATAGCGTTAGAAAGGGATCGGAGTTGTTATACTTTGGTAAGCAAATTGAATTAATTGTTAAGTTTTGAATGCGTATATCTGCTGTTAGCAGTAGTTCTGCACTAAGAAGTGGTACAAAGTGTCTAGCATTACATGCTACAGAATATCACTAATTGAATTGGTACTATCTCCAGTCAATCTCACTGTGAGGCTCCAGAGTTTGCAATTAAACTTCTAACTCAAGAATTAGTTAACATACATTAATGAATTATATAGTTCCACTTCGAGGAAATGTATATCATTCAAGTTTATTGATAGATTTTAACCTAAATACCATCAATATGTCGTTATAACTCAATTTAATAATTTAAAAATGTTATTAATTAATAATTTTGGCAATTTCCAGACGATGGATAAAAAAAATTACCTCGTATTGCTAATACTTTCATAAACTTGATAATTGTAAATTAATTGAATTAGCATATCAAAATTAGGTCACGTGAATTCAAGTTTCAAGGTAAACGATTTTCACGTCTATTTCTCAATATTTTAATGTATAATGCTTCGAATGATGATAAAATCAAGGAATAACTATGAAGTCTTCGAATTGAATTAAATCCATTTTTATGCGATGGAATATAAGTAATCATATTTTCAGTTATTTCAATTTACTTATCTATGTATTGATAGTTAAGTTGCCCTGGTTTAGTCTTAAGTATCATTATGAGCTTTTAGAATATATAATGGTAGAATGTCTAACCAAAAAGTGGTCAGAAACTTGATATGAAAGAGGCAATTACGTAAACATTATAGAAAATGTGTTCTCCCTATATTTATAAAAGACTATATGAAATTGAGTGGGGATAATAATATACAATATTCATCAATATATATGATCTGAATAAAATAAGCGTCTACGTACAAATTTATTAAACAACAAATATTGTCATTTATTAGATTTTTATAGCATGAACTTTGTTTTTTTACTTATGAATATACAGGGTTTACCAAAAAAAGCGTAACATGAATCAAAATTAGAATATAGAAACGACAAGATATTAATGTACATGATTCTTTTTGGCATCATATTGTTCGTTGAACTTTTCTACAACCACGGTTAAATTTTTACAAATTTTTATACATTTTTGTGACTATTTTAACGATTTTATTGATAGGTGGTGATAATAGCTTTGCGTAAGTGGTCAGAGAACCGAACTGAAGTGAAATTAAAATATTTGAAATACTTTTTTATAAAAAAAATCTTATTTTGAGGGTTTTAATAATGTATGTTTATTATTAGTTCTATAAAAAAGTTAGTCTTATAATTTTATTATATGTCACCTCTATTAATATTTAAGCACTTTTAAAGCCTTCTTCTCATAGCTATTATAACTGGGTCGATCAACCATCGTTCTTATTTAAAGAAATTTATTTTAATAATTTAGCCAATAATTCCCATTTACCGACTGAAAGAGTAGAATAAACGTTGCTTTCCAAATGTTCTAACCGGAAAATGTCACAATGCGTTAATTCAGAACATCTTGGAGGCCATTAAACTACATTGTTTGATTCGATTTTTATTAAATTGCAGTTTTTGCAATATTTGACGTGCAAAAAATGATTGTTGAGTAGGTTCACTATCCTAAATGTTATGAAGCCTGGTAAATAATCGATATGTACAACTAAGGAGTGTGAAAATGAAGAAGATGTTGGGTAAATCACCCATTTTGATTATTTTCATAAAAAAAAAAGATCTAATGGGGTCCTTTACCGGCATTCCAACCCACAGGGATAATGTATCATTCCTAATCTCATAAAATAAAACTAATTGTTTTATTGAAAGAATAAAAATATATGTTATTAAAAAGATCAAAATAATCTGTTTTAATAATGAAGTTATTTCATCATAAAGATATTTTAATTGTTTGAATATCACTTCAGTGCCATTTTCTGAGCACTTACGCAAAGCTATTTTCACCACCTATAAATAGAATCAATATAACATACACAAACAAGAACCTTATGAAAATTGAACTGTAGGTGGAGAAAGGTTTACCAATAAAAAATAATTCAATTGGATGTTGAGATATGTTAATTTATATTTGGGTTTTGCTTCTTTGGGACACCTTGTACAGATTTATTTCGAATGGAAGACATATTGAAACGCTAATTCTTTGGCTAGAATAAAGCAATCTTGGTTTCTATTTCATCTTTATAGACAAAATTCACATAAAAGAATAGGGCAATAAATCCATCGACAAGTGAAAGTACTCCTATCTATATTTTGAAGTGTTTCATTCGAATATTATTAGAAGAGACTGATATAAAAACAATGAATAGATATGATTTCAGAAATTGAGAACCTCTTTTTGTTTTTAAAAAGATATATCTTTGATCGAAACATTACCAGTTGACATAAATTAGGAATATTAAATTCCAGTATTGCATAATCTGAGTGAATTTGAACTTTTCAAAACTTGATGGTATATTGAGTTATTGCCAATTAGTAAAGACAGGAAAAAAAATGAAATTTTCCGTTGGGGTCCACGAACAAACTTACACATAATAGTTTTTACCGTAAACGTGTCTTATTAAGGTGAAATTCTTTGGTATTTAATAAATGAAAAAAGTTTAAAATTATAACGGGACACATGGTGAATTTGATGATATCCTATATCTAATGAATTCTGGGATATATTTTCTGCAATGTATTTTCAGTTACGACCAATAACATTTTCTTACCAATAGTTATCTTATCACTATATAGTATATGTGGTTAGATATAAGTCATAAGATGAAACATAAGAGCCATTATTATTGCCTGAATTAAATCATTGACAAGTTAATAATTTAATCGCATTGTAATTCTCGCTCACAGTAATTATCTTAATAATTCTGAGGGTCTGCTCTCACTCTTCAGATAAATTCATTGAATCGAGAGGCACTTGGGTAATGAATTATTCATATTATTATTATCAATACACGTGATTCGATAATGTTCTTACATAATTATATATTAGCTTGAAAGCATGAGTTATCATATCATTTAAAATGTCTTACGCATCAATAATATATTGTAGTGTTTATTTAGACTGCAAAGAAGTCATTGCAATCTAAACCAATCATGCAAATACGGTAAGAGAAACTCTTGTCATAATTTCCTGTGAAGAAATAATGCCAGTCAGGGGAATTATTAGCAGAGAATATGAAGAATCTTATTCTAAAAAAATAATATACATTAAAAATTCTTGATATGAACAGTGTAACTAATCAATAGTACTATCAAAATTATTAACTCATTATATTAATTCCTAATCAATAGAGACTGATAATTGATGCTTATTCATATAAAATGTATCTTTCAATCACTATACTTATTGTAAGTGTTTAATTAGTATATAATGAGCATTAATTTAACGGCACAGTTTTAGCCTTTAAAGCTCGATGAAATGACTCACAATAATTTATAAATTGTAAGTAATTTTCTTTACAAAATATGCTAACTTATTGAAATATCCAGAAATAAAAGAAGATTTGTCAGATAAAGGGAGAAACTGAAACCGGACTAACAAATTTTATTAAAAAACAAAACATTGCTTTAAGTGATAATATTACTCATTTCTTTTCAGTGTAATACTATACAAAGATGGAAAAGATTCAAACTTAACGGGAAATCCATATTATTATGAGGTTATTTAAACTCAACGTTGAAGGTTTTATCAGGTTTCAAGCTTTCGAATAGAAAGATTTCTATTCATCATCAGGAGAAAGGTGGAAAGCTTGAAACCTGATAAAACCTTCAACGTTGAGTTTAAATAACCTCTTAATACTATACAAAGAGTAATAAGATTTTAATGAGCAGCTATTTTGTCTTTCAAAGAAGAGATAGGTAATATTCTACAAAAAATATATAAGAAATGACTCAAAGTTTATCAATAAAAATTTAAAAAAAATTGTCTAGCCACCGAGCACTAATTTTTGAACCTATCTTTAAGTGCATTCTGGTGATCATCCTAACTACTTCAGCTTAATCAATTCATTGAAAAAATAATAGAATAATATTACATCCAGCACAAACTAATTCAATGAGTAATAATTAATAATCTAATTTCTGTGCAATTAAAATATAATTATTATATATCAAAAGCTGATCTTACTCACACATTTTATATCTGCTTATGGAATTATGTCTGGAGAGACTTATTAATTTTATATGAAAATGCCTTCGTGAACATTGAAATCAGTTGATTATTGGAGGGGATAATCCTGGATTAATTTCTTCTTATTCTATTGTTAACGTAACCTTTTCTTTCTTTAAGTCAATGGATTTATAAATAAAATATAAATAAAAAATCTAAGAAGCGTGTAAAAGAAATATTTATGTAAGTACAATGAGGTGAATCTTTTATGAGACAGAAAATGATGCACAGTATTTTTCAAATTACAGTTGTTATACTAGTCTACTGTATATTAATCCACAGCAATCCATTAGAATGTCATAAATAACCTGGAGATGAAATATGGCATCATTCATCGATGTTACTATTGAAATTTATTGCTATGAGGTTACTTGAATATTCCAAAAACATATCACCTCAAAAAGGGAAAATATTCGAAAAAATAAAACAATAACAATATTTACTCTTTCTCTATTGTAAGATAGATATTAAGGTTCTCGTCAACTTTGATACTACTAATGATTTTTATTTTTTATATTGAAAATGCAAAATACTTATTTGAATATAATTTGTACTACAATCAAGTAAATTGAATGGAAAAAGGCAGATTTTAATTTGAATAACATATTAATATTTTACTTAAATCTAATGATATCAAACGACACTATCGACTTTCAATTGAAGATAACAAACTGGTTCTCTGCGTCCATTCGTCTCAATCCCACTCTTGGGTCTAGATGTGAGATGGGAATAGATGAGTCAGTTTAATGAATTTTATGAAATGAAGATAGATAACCCAGAATGATGAACTTTATGAGATGAAAATAATTAATTCAGAATAGTGAACAGTGAAGGCTCACTCTAATTAGCGTGAGATAAAACTCTAAAGGTGCTACCAAATTAGCAGGTAAACCTCATTGGAAAAATAATTTTAATTTTCAGTAATTTGCTAATGAATTTCAAATGGTACAATCAGAACATAATTATCATGTACAGTAGATTAATTTCTTCTATAGTATTATTTCATTAGCAACAAATTATAGAAATATTATAAGAATTGATTTAGTTTTTATATTCAATGAGATAAATACCAGTAACATATAAAATATATTTTTTTCTAATTTTGTAAGCTAGATGAATTATCCGTTATATTATAAGAGCATTGCAACATATTCATTTAATAATATACGTTTTATTTGTTGTTATAGGTATGGAATTTTAGTTAAAGTCTGATAATTTTTTATCTTTAATAACACTATTCTATAAGTGACAAATATTTGATAAATGTAGTCAAATTTGTACCATTGTTGTATAAAGTAACAAACTTAACAAGAAACTGATGTTTTCATGCGTTAGCGTAACTCTTTATGAAAATAAGATATTATAATTTACTCCAAACTGGTGATAACACTATCTAAACTATATTGAATTATTATAGTTAAATTCTCTATCACACTTCAAAAGTATTTCATTTTCTCACTTTGAAGACTTATTTTCCACCGTGTTATAACAACCATTATTCACTTAACTATATGAAAAGAAACGATGATGGAATGTAAATTTCCACAGAAACTCTATTTCCCTCGTTGAAGCTCCATAAAAAAGACTTTTTTATTTACGGCTATTCAAAATCTTTTTGCCTTTGTATAGAATGTAGGGAGAGGAACACTGGTTATTATTGCCTTAGCAGAACATTGCCCTATGCAATTTATTTAAATATATCCCTCCTACACAAATTTTATTTAACGAAAATTATATGTGGTTATTATTTATCAAAATGAAATAAAAAGTCAAACGCAAAGCCACACAATTAAATTATTTATTAATTGAATTTCTCATTTATGAATCGTTCAATACAGTAAATATGAAATTTAAAACTAGTATCTTACCATAAGTCCACTCCTATAATTTTCACTAATTTAAAAGAGATAAATCTCCAACAATATATAATCTAATAATTAATTTTCATTTTAGGCTCGTGAGAAATGAAAGTCTGTAAACCACTGATCTAGACTCTAGAGTAACGTTGTCATGAAACGGTTATATATTTGGATACTTCGTATTGAGTGAAAATGTCTGTTATTTGTCTGTATGATAACTTGATAAGTTAAATTGCTAGGATAATATAATGCTTGATTATTTTTGCCAATTTACTACAAGTAGTAAGTAGGTAGTTTGCAACATTAGTCACATTATATAAATGTATGATAATATTGTAATTCCTATATATGTATAAGCAAGGTTATACATTGATGCACTCAGTTATAGAATAATCACATGCTCAATAATCACTTAATTTATTTTTTATATTTATATAATATACTAATTGTTTTCACTTTTCATAAATATGTATACATTTTTTTATCTTGAAAATAATAACTTCGATTTAATTAGTAGATATATTATGAATGTGGTAGTTCACTGCCATCGCCTCAAATCGTTAATAGACATGAGATGAAGGCTGCAGATCTGTTTCAGTAAACTGCAAGCAGAGCTGAGTAGAAGATTCTTGGTTCTCTCCAACTGAATTTAGACATCAATGGAGATGGTCAGGAACAGAACAATTCTGAGAAAAGGGACTATTACCTGACGCTAATTACATCCTTTGTCAGTGAAGATGGTGTTTGCAAACCTTCGTACAAGGTGCATACAGATTAAAAATGAACGGTGACATGGTTGAGCGTGCTTAGAATTAAATTGTCTTAGAGAAATTAAACAATATCTTCTATAACATAAAACAATATTCTTACAACTGAAAAAGAGCCTTTTCACAATTTACAGACACAGAAAATAAACAAATAGAGCGCCAGACACCTAAAAACAATCGAAATTATCATAACCTTTATTTTAAGAATGAAGAAGATAATATTAACAGATGAAACATAGGTCAAAAAATTACTTCATTCAATTATGTACTATTTGTGTTTTTGAACTAAATTACCACATTTTATACTATTACGATATTATATTTTGAAATTATGAATATAGTTAATTTTATTCATAGAATTGAATTCAAATAAAATTTGAATATATTCAAGTACTGATTTCAATGGATATAACAACATTATGTAGTGGCATATTGATATGTTATTAACGGAAAAATAAATTTATATCTCGTGTAAAGATCATACATATAATCAACGTTAAATGATGATCATATTACCTCAACTATTTGGTATTAAGTTATTGTACAACAATATAAATACACATTAACATTAAGCAATGAAATGAAATGAGAATTGTTGACAATAATAAATATACTTTTCTAATTCTTCTGAATTAGTTTCATGGGATCCGAAAGCTCTAGATATACGTTTATATGATTTATATTTTATTAAATTATGTAGTCCAATCAGGAACATCATGAAATCTACGGATAGTACTAAAGCTAACTTAGTTACTTTTGTCCTTAGATATTATTGGTCTATGGTAAAGACTAACACTAAGTTATTTACTCTCAACTGAAAAATATATATAATTGACGTACTCGAAGACTAACGACATGACCAACAAGGTTCTTTTTTAAGATTTTTAAAAATATATTGATCAACGCATAAAGTTTTTGAGATAGTGTCCCTAACTGTATTAGCTGCTATTAATACAGTGCTGCAAGCATAATGATTTTAAGGATAATGTTATTAAAGATAATTCATCTTTGATTGGTAGACAAGAAGCTAAACAGTTAGTGATCATTCTCCCCGTTTGCATCTCCTCCTTGCATATACTTATGAGATGAATTAAATGCATTTCAAATAATAAGAATTTTGAAACTCTCAAACAAAATGGCTGCAATGAAGTTTTTCGTAACTGCTTGTTTGTAGTACTGCATACTTCATGATTGATTCAATCACCTGACAGTGGTTTCCAGGAAAGGCACGTTTCCTTTTACACTTATTGGCCAATCTCCATTGCCAATGAATGAGTTAGTAACCACGAAATCATTATCATAAAAAACTTATTCGCAAGGAACAATATTTTCAAAAGTATTTCCTTAATGGTAGTTTCTTGATGGTTCTAAACTTTGAGTTGCCACTCATGTTTAAGAGTGTTTGATATACTCTCATCAGAATCAAATTTATATCTACAGAAAAAACTGAGCCTGTTGTGTATTGTTAGTTATTTAAAAAAATCATCACATCATAGTTCCATTGTATCATTTTATTATTCAAGAACCGCTAAGCTTTCGCTTCTAGGGCATTCTACCTAATTAATTAGAATCCTTTAATTGTTCATCTCATTCAGAGTACCATTAGAAAATTATTTTTATTCACATCACTACTCACGAACGAAAATTTAAAGAATATCTTCTAAATTTCTTTACATTAAGATGTAAACTGCCTAAACTAATTGGATCTAGAGATAAAAGCAAACATTTCTAGAAAAAGCCTAACCTACTTGCGAAAAGAGAAGTTTTAATGAGAAAAAGGTATTTAAATTGCTACCCGCTTGTAAGGACAAAGCGATGGCATGTCAGGACTATAATTTACTTACTCGACTTATAGAAAACAAGCTTACCCATAACTAATCCAAAGAAAATAGAAATATTCTGAGTCCAGAAATCGTATTAATATTTATATGTACGTATAATATCCAACATGGCGAATAGTATAGCACCCTGGTTGGTAATATGGCCTAGTTTCAAAATTTAACATTAGGCATTCCAATTTGAAAGCTTTACATTTGGCAGTCCAATTAAGAAGCTTTCAATTTTGCATTTGAATAAAGAGTGAGCCTCATTGTTCATAAAACGAAACGCTGCCCAACAGCTCATTAATTAGCTGAGTAGGCGGTGATACTTCTCATATTTTGGCTGTTGAATTTATTCGTCCAATAACTTGGTTTGTCTGACGATAAGACAGTTTACCTTATACATTTTTTTCATAATTTATTTAACTAAATATACATTCATTTTAATGCATTGTATAAGGGAACATACATATTTCATTTTGTATGTAAATATTTAATTTTGTACAGATAATTAATTCTTTTCACATGTGAAAAAGTTTTTTCTCTTTGACTTCACATAATATAATATTTCTATAACTAATATGAAGGAATATTTTTTCCATCCCTGTCTGTTTCAAGATAATTTTGTAAGAGTGGAAGAAAAATCTGAATAGACGATTATGAAAAATCTATCTGAGAAATTTTGATGATGTGAGACTCTGTAGAAAATGAAATTCCATCACATTATCTTTTTATTTCATTAAATGAACACAAAATATGTGATGCTATCAAATTGTTTAATATTAATTTATAATAAGTAAAAAAAACACAATGATTGATCATTAACGGACGATTGAAGCCTGATTCAATATTATCCAAATTGCAATCCAATATATTAAGAATCAAACTGACATTACTTTATGCATTCTAATCTGAAAACATTTCATTATTATAGTTAGTTAGCAACAGAATACAAACTAACAATAAATTTCATATCCAATTTCCACACTAGACAACAAACGACTATCACTCATCTTATTTATTTTGTGTATCATTTTTATTTTCATAATTATCTCTCATTTGAGGAGTCAATTCAAAAATGTATTTTATAATAATAATTGTTTTATTTGAGATGTAATTTTACTCTATATAATAGTTTTACTCTACATAAATAAGCTTATTTACATAGAGTATAATATACTCTATAGAAATAAGCAAATAATGAAATTGAGCTCAACACAGATGGAGAGCATTTTTTCACATCTTCCTCTGACGCTACTGTGAGGTTACTGACATAAATGAAGAAATTAGAGAGCTGCGTTACAGATAACAACTATCTCTATGCAACTGGTCTTAAAAAATATTGAAAATGCACTTATTAATATCCAAAAAGTTGCTCTGAATTTAGTGTAGACTATAGCCTACATCCGTCCTTAAAGGGTTAACAAGTTATCATCCAAGAGATAAAAGTCTATACAATATGAAACAGCTTCATCGTTCTGGAATTTTAATAACAAATCATTGTAAGAAATAATTTATTGGAAAATAATAATTGTATGAAGTTTTCTGAAGATAATAATTGAATTCAATATTTTGATTGTAATATTTAAGTTTAATTTACAAATTAATGTAAATGGAATCTTTTTTTCCAATTAGGTTTACCTTCTAATTTGGTACCACCGTTAAAATTTCATATGAAGCTAATTATTAGAGTGTGAATTTACTTTTCATAATTCTGAAATATTTATTTTTATCTAATGATGTTCATTATACTAGACATGAAGATTGGATTAAGAAGAGATAGACATAAAGAATAAAGAAGAATTTTATTTCATTTTTACTTGTGTTATATTTTTGGTCATTATATTTATAAAACAATTCTAAAATCAAAATACCGTTAATAGATTGCTAATGTATTATTCGAGGAAAAATGGTAAATAATATTCATCTTAAATATATTTTGAAGTGAGTGTTACAATAGCTAATTGTTTGATATAAAAAGACAAAAATATTTTGTCATGCTATAAACATCAATTGATTATTTTCTCATTTTGAGGCAATTGCTCTTTGGAATTTTCAAGTAACTTCAGAACATAAAGTTTCAAAGATAACATTGATTAAAGATAACATTTGTTAGACTGCATCTGCAATGCATCAAAAAAAAAATTATTTCATTTTCAGACAACGAAAAATATTACTATTTTATTGTTATCATATTATAGATTTCTGTGCATTTCATTTCATCATGAGGAAAAGTTTAGAATACGTTATGCACGATAAATACCGCATATTTACTTATATAAATATAATTACCATGCAGTTAAATGAACTCAATCTATATATTTTTTTTTTTTGGTATTTGATCTTCCATTAAAAAATAGCCATATATTCCGTTATTAACAACATGATTTTTTTTGGAAAAGTAAGAATCTATTTTTAAGATGAACATAAGTAATCTTTCAAATTTAGAAATTCACTTCAGTCGTTCCATAACACTGAATTTCTTTATTAAAAGATGAAGACGAAATAGTTTTGCTCAGAGAAAATTAAACTAATAAAAACCGAAGATACACCATAACTAGAAATTTAAAAATGTGGTGGATGAACAAAGTCAATATTACATCCAAATAGCATAGGCATATTTTGGTTCATTTTTTTCCGACTGATAGTCTGCAAAAATGAAAACCATAAATGTAACAATCTGAGACACCCATCTTGAGCATATAAACCTTACAAAATAAGAACTCAGGAGAATAATTACTCGTATTTTATCTGCACTTCAGTTTTCATGCAAATACTGGCAGCTTGCCTCCCATTTGTATGATGATTGACATTAGAATACTTTATGAACTTACTGTAGGAAGCTTGAATAATATTAATTCCGTACACAAACAGCAAATGAACCATACTTCGTACAAATAAGATTAAACGTTTTATTACAAATACATAAATTACATAAGTATGTGAGACAATATTGAAATGATAATTGTTTACTTATATGAGAGGACGATATTTGTAACACAATTTCTTATTAGTGATCTCGATGAGTACACTGAAATCTATTTGCAAGAAATTTTTTACAAACTTGTTTTGTAGATTCTTAATCATGCCTTTTAGGGGACTGCAATGAATTATGTGACTTTGTTACTTTCCACTAAATTTACTTGGACACAAGATCAGATATAAGTGTTAGGGTTCTGATAACGTGTTTGTTGTTACAAAAAATAACGTATCACAATAATAATTCATTGCTAAGAATGCGACAGCTAACACCAACCGTCAATTCTTTTATTCTGTTCAACAAAACAATTTCAAATTCCTATCAGTGATTTTTCGGAAATTGAATTAATCAATTTCTAAATAAACAATTTGTGGACAGTATAGCCGCAGATTTGACATATATTTAAAAGAAGAGAGGTAAATGATTGCCTTTCAATTTTTATTTGAAAGTAATAGAATGATAAAATTATATTTATGATATTAAAGTATGACTGTGGGTATGTATACCTTGCTATAAATAATTTATTCTTTGTTCGTGGGGAAAACATAGATTCGAACAAAAGTTATAGTAAGATTCTACTTATTTTTTCATATACAATAAGAAGTATTTATACCATGAATGAACATCTTCACTTTTGATCACAAATTATATATTAATTCTGCATGAGAATAGCTATCCAAATATAGTTGTTTATAGCAGATTACTCTCATATAAATCATGGCATATTATAATTACATACATGTGAAAATAGAGTTATTTCCAATGAGTATAATACAGTGTTGTTCATAATAAATTAATGATTATTTCAAATTACCTTATACAAACGTTTCATTTATTTAAACTTGTAATCATCTTCCATGTAACTGCATATATTGATGAAGGCGTTCAAGAAACCTATTTCTAACATTCCGTTTTAATAGTCTTAAGAGTAAGTATTCTTGCATGCTGTAATATCGTTCGCTCTATTTTTTTTGCAATCTTGATTAAACTCAACTAGGCAATGTGAGGAGAAGCCTGGAATGGGAGTCATTTATTATTGTGCACCTTTTACTGTCGTAATTTGATTTGGGAAAATGCATTTCTAAAGCTCAGTAAATAACTGGGAATTATTAAAACGATTTTCTTATATTGTTATGTTTTCAAGTGTACAAAAATAAACCATTCCAACTATATAAAGCACCGTGTCACAACTTTATTTTTCTGAGTGGTTTGAATATATGACATGCTTAAAAAAATATTATTATAAATAATTCAAATACGAATGTTTAATATTGTAGACGCTTGGAAAATCAGAGTTGTATGGACATAGTATCATAAATAAATGAGAATGTGAAAATACTAAATAAATCTCCTAAGCAGATAACAAGTAATATTCTTTTGCTTTGACATAATATTAAGCTAATTATTGTAAGCTGCTTAGTAATTAAGATATGTATTAATTGTATAATCAATTAATCATTCTTTAATAAATTTCACTTTAATAAATTTATAGTTTAGAAGGTGTACTCCATAATCTATTTCTATACAATTCTTGTATTTAGATATTGATATTTTACAAGCAAATGTATATTTATTTGTAAATATATACTCTATATTTACCCATGACAAGAAAGACGAAAATATAGCATGGTAATATTATCTATCATCTCATGAATCATATTCGTTTCTGAATCAGTAATGAAATTGTTTCTCTAATTTTTCTTCAAAATATTTGGCTTTGGAATAAAGTGGACATTAATTCTATCTTCATGCAAAAATGCAGCAGTAAAGGAAAAGGAAGATAGACGATCTGATTGTAACTCTAAATACCAGAAATAATATTAATAAAACTGTGAACCAATAAAATGCACATAATGAAGTACATAATACTTCTTGACATGATAAAATTTATCATCCGATCAATATGATTTAAATTATTTCTTAGGGCTGTTTTTATATGATGTAGAATTTTAAATTATCTATTTTGCTCCAGTGTCCAATGTACTGTATATACTAAAAATAAGAATCAGTTCAAAAATTAGTAAATTTACCATATAACTACTCAGGAAATCCTGCTGGTAGTCTCTTGCTACAAATAGATGAAAGAGATTCCATAACTATTTTAAACTGTGGAATAATGACAGTCTTCCCCTGTGGCTTACCTTACGACTTTAGAGCCTTTGAAGGCAACCAACAACATATTTCTAGTTCATGATTAAAATATATAACAGGTAATGGAACTCAGCCATTCAAGAACAAAGTGAATGTTAGAAGAGATCTTTATGAATAGTTTCAATATTGGATGTTTATCATGTTTTATAAATAAAATTTGTAGGCATATACTTTATATTTTCTATCTTTATATTTTAAAAGTCGTATTTTTTTTATTTTTTAGAAGTCATTTTTTCTTTAAATTTTTAAATGCATGAACCTCGCATTAATGTTATAAATATATGACTAAAAATCAAGGTAACAAAAGTTATCAAATTCGATGTACAATATAGAAGAAGATTAGAGAAACAAAAGAAAAAGATTAATGAATTTAATGGAGAATATTATTAAATGAATAAAATAAACAAAGTAATTAACAGCAGAAGTTTTATGGCATGTTTCTCTTTTAATCATTTATAACAATAAAAGAGATCACGATAATTAACTAGGAAAAGCACCAACATTCAACGTGTCACATGCTTAAGGTATAGCAATAAACATTCCAATTATATACACAATATTTTCCGAAAAAGTTATTTTCCGAAATAGTTATTTTCCATATTTAGTTGATTGAAATCAGTATATATTTATAAATTAGAAATGTATTGTAGATAACAAACAGAAACAGTAGATCACACTTTGCTTTAATTCAATAAAGCTTCATTTCCAATATCTGTCTTTGAATTGAATAAAGAGAAAACATTAATAATAATTGGGCCATTAATTCTTTCACTTGTAATCCATTTAAACAAGACATATTTAGCACTATTAAGGGCTGTCTGTTTTAGATCCATATTAAGATCGGGGTTAGAGGAATTGAGGTGCCAGAGATGTTATTAGTATCGTAAGATACTTAAGAAAAATCTTGATATTAAAAAATTATATAAGTATTATTATAAAATTATGGAAATAAAATAATTAAATTATTATTAATGGGTTTTGTGCCTGGAAATCCAAAGATTCTGATATGATAATAAATAATTATGTTTCTTTAACGAATTACAAGAGAAATCAAAGTAATGATAGTTTTCGGTTTTATCTTCAATATTGTATAAGTATTCCAATGGAAAATATTTCGCCAGTTATTGGAACTGAACGTTTATTGAATTCAAGTTGAGAGTGATAGTGAGAACGATAAGATGTCCATTTTTAGGTCTAACGTTAAAAATCAAGGATTTTTCCTGGTAATTTGAGAATGTATTCTGCCATTGGATGCTGTTTTCATTGCAATGAATGTTAACATTTACAATGTTAAATTTCTACAACTAAGTTTTTTCATAACAGTGTATTTCTTTGATTTTTGTTCAAATATTCCGTAAACGAGAATAAATGATTTTTCCCAAAATAACATTTTGAAGAGCATATTGGGTATTGGATATATCATTTGTTGTTAGGGGTAAAATAATTACTAATGACTATAAAGTTTTTTCTAAGTATTAGTTTGATTCTTTAATTTATTTTCCTTAAATATTGTAAAGTCTCCTATAGCCGTGTTCGAAGAGCAATACATATCCATAATGATATATTACAATATACAATTCAAAACATAGAACAGTTTATTATGTAGTTTTCAACAGTGTATCTTTTTTCTATCGATTCATCATTTAATGATGTCTAATCATCAAGACTAGTTTCTTTATTCGTTAGTTATATGTTCCATTTATTTTCTCGGCATCTCAATACTATCTTAAATTCATGGCACACCATTAAGACAGATTACAAAGAAGAATACGATAATAGTGCTACTTCAACAACAAAATATACTAAAGTTATTATAGAGCTTTAGAAGATTAAGTGGGGCTCTTCCTAGTCATCATTTTCTCTACCTAGATATTCATATTCTGGTTTCCTGCTCACATCAACAATTATGTATTTAATAAATAATATTTAGAGTAAATCAAGTTCTACATTTATAAAGTAGATCGTGTGTACATAAAACCAAACACTAAATAAATAATATAATTTTGATGTTACATTATTCGCAGAAAATATTAAGGCAATATTTATCACACCTATTGAATAGTCACGAAATAATATTAAATTGTGCAGGTATGGATCTTCATACCGTGAATCACGCACATCTGCACAATAATCACTCCTTTTGATGGGGATTACATTTGCTCGATGCTGCCTTCAAGTCTTCGCTTATCAGCATTGCACCAAATGTTTCTCCAGATCTCCTAAATCGGCTTGCCAAATTACCTCCTAGAATAAGAAATTTCTTAAAGTGTCATTTTTTAAATATAATTTGAGTGAATGGATATTTATCAGAGATGTAGTTAGATAAAATGTAAAAGACAGTTATTTCAGTTTTCAGTTTTTGATCATACACTTTATAACAAATAAATACGTCTAAAACAATAATTAAAGACTATTTATTCCGCTTTAAAGAAACAAATTTTCGATCAAATATAAAAATTAATTAATGAGTTGCTTCGTAGAGGAAGGGGACAAGTGAAAGTCAAACAAAACGAATAATAGTAAATTAATTGTACAAATAATTGGTTACTACAAATTTCTAAGATAAGAACGTAATTAGATGAAACATTTTAAACATACTGATATATTTTTTTTAATGGCCCCCTGCCAGAAGAAGCAAACATTCTTTTAATAATTGAAAAATGATAATTGATGTGTGGTAAATTCATAGTATATGAAAATAATGAATTCTTTCATATTTAATCATTCATTCAAATGATGATATTCTATGTTGGACTAAAGGTCATTTCAGAAATTCCATCAAAAAACATTATTCGAACATAAACAATATTGAACAGAATTAAACAGTGCAACAAAACAGAATGCTGATTTCTTCCATCTTCACAAACTTTCTTATTGCAGTCGTCGTTGCTAAGGTTGTAATAAATCGTTATATTGACTACAGTTCTCTCATTTTCTCTGATTACATTAAAGTAAAGCGTATAAATACAGAGTTTGAATTTCTTCCATAAAAATCGCTGTGAATGCAGATACAAGGTCATCAGTTGCATAAGTTTTCGTTGACTGCCAATACATAGGTGCATTTGAGGTGTTTTCTTGGCTACATGGCACAGTTCAACATACTACAAACATATTGATGGAGAGTGAGAGGATGGTTTTCCAGCCACACCAGCAGTATCAAAATATGTTTATATGACCCCAGAAACGACTGATGAATGTGTCACTAACCATTATTGTTGTTACAAAAGAGACTAACAAGGGGTAATGGAAACTCCACACAGAAAATCGGGCCACTACGTACATTTAATCTCTGGAATGATAATTAGCATCAGATAACAATTGAGAGGATATAAAAAAATTTATTGTTCAAGTTCAGTAGCTGTTGATGTGTTGCATGATCTTCTCAATTAACTTCACTTGTTAAAACTCCAATTTTATGCAGAATGAAAAATCTATCAACTCTCTCTACATAATTCTAATAGTTTGCCCTACAATTACAAATTCTCTATAAGGTTCATCATGACCTATGACTATGACCAAATTTGTATGTGATTTTTTTCTTCATGCAATTTGCTGGGAAATATTTATTTTTGATGATAGATGAAAATTATCATCATCTTATTGCCAATAGACATATTTTAGGAGTTCTTTAATGCAACTTTAAGACATTATTTGACTTTCATTCGATGCGTATCGATAAATTGTGTGTGTTATTTTCTACTTATTTATATTTAACATTCAACAAATAATATTTTTCGGTGTGTTTATATAAGACAAATTTCTCCACTCATGATCAGTAAATGAATATCACGATGACCATTTAAATAAATTTATTTTCTTGCTCCTTGTTTAGATTATTACACAATTCACATGTTTCTATCTTAATTACAGCTATAATGGACACGTGACATGCCGACACATGTCTCTGAGGTTTATTTCCCCTCAATCTGCATTTATCCAATTTAAATTCTGTCTCGTACTTCCACATAAGTGACATATATAGTCCCTTAAACAAACAACAATTAGAGAGTGACACCTTTAAATTTGTTATCAAAATATTACAGTCATTGTGAGTGAAGTGAGGTAATCATTCCAGCATAAATATTCTATGACAATGGAGAGAAAATTCCTTAATATTTATGAAGCCTCTTTTCTAAAAAAGAAGCTTTCGCCAGAAAAAATAGTTTATAATAAATTTAATATTTTGTACGTAACAAATGAATATTATTTTTTCAATAATTTTCCATATATTATTAAATCAGAATATTTCATGCTATACATAGTGTATATTAAATATTACAAGCTTTGAAAAACTCTGAATGAATTATAGTTGATTTTTTTTAATATTTAACGTTATTTAACCTTACTCCCATATCTTTACCATTGATCTTATTACATCATATGAATCAAAATTGATAGTACTATTATTATTATTGGTTATTAACTTTAAAATAAGTTATTTCATAAAATAAATCGCAAAACATGCCTTCATTTTATTTGTCAGCTTATATAATGAGACATGAAATCAGTTTTAATTTAAATTGATTGATTGAATATTTGAATGGGAAAGTAAAGATCAGCTTAGAGGTGAGGTGTGGATTGATGAACAAAGTTTCAAGTTTAACTGCTGTCATTGTAAGCTGTGTCTATAAATAATTCAATAGGAAACTCATACAAAATCTTGAATAAGCCTATCAGACATAAATCAATATTAAGTAGATTGAGAGATCTATGTAATACATATCTATTTTAATAAATTATTATATGGATGGTGATACTTGATATTGAATATAAGCAAGATGAATATGAATGGTAAAAAGGAAACACGTGAATGCATATTACATCATTACAAGATTTCGTTTAATATAGTTGGATGTTTTCGGATTGTTTCGGGTTCAATGAAGCATATCAAAATGATGTTTAGTTACAGAAACGAATTGAGTGAGATTTGAAGCAAAATTTCGAAAAAAATGATAAATGATGAAATTAATTTTGTAAAATTTCAGGAACAATTAAGTAGATACACACTTCCTGTAAATACAGAGACCCTCAACTGCATTGCATGGGAACACAAATATGAGACTGCTAAGTGCCTAACTAATAATTATTATAGCGAAGTGCACGGTGGTACACGCACTCTCCTTATTGTTTTTTGACAATATTAGATTTAGAATTTTCATCTATAGTATCGAAATCAAAAGATGTATTAAATGATTTGTCCAGAAACAAAATAAAAAATCATATATACATACTAGAATTTGAATCAATGTTCTGAAACCATTTCTTCTGCCCCCTAAGTTATTCACTCTACAAAATTGGTGGCATAAGTTGCTATAAAGAGGTCATAAATTTTCTCATCCTGTACCTGACTCCCTATAAAGGATATATTTATGCAGAACTGCACAGGACTTGTCTTGCGAAGAATAGAAGAGACAAGGGAGGCATTTTGTCGCAGGTATAAAGGAGGTAGGCTACATACTACGTATAGGCTACATTGCAGTGAGTGTTTTATAAGATTGAAATTGAAATAAACAGTAAATCACACAATAAAACAAAATATTTGATGAAATACATCTTCACATCCAATGTGAATGTAAATATATTGATAAAGCTGTTTTTGTATATAATAGATATATATTTAAATAATGTAACCGATTGTATGCAGTTATTAGTACATACATTATATAAACCTGTACATATACATTATGTAAATATGTATTCATTATGTAAACCATATGCGAATCTGAGAGAGTAACTCTAATTAAACTTCAAACAGAATAATGTACTTGAAGAAACCATCAGACACTTAGAGGGTATTTATATATGTCCTGATTCTAAATTTGGATAACTTTGCATTCAATTGGCTGATGTAGACAAACTTCATCTTCAAATCTTCCATATTATTCGGAGTTAATAATATAAACAGTAACGTTAATCTTTAGTGAATTTCGATATGATCACCATTAGCTTGAATAAATAAATTAAGAAGCTTCACAAAATTCACCATGTTTGCCGAGATTATTTTCATGGGAAACCTGATCATAACAATATGATAATGGTGGCGTGAAGCTGATTCAAAATTTTATTTTTCTGTTTACAAAAGAATTTTATGATAGAGCCTTACCAGAAGAAGTCCACCAGACTCAAATCCGGTGAGCGAGGAGGTTGAAATGTTAAGGTTTTCACCCGCAGCTCGTCCAAACTTTTGTTTGTTATGACTTCACGCACTCTTGCCAATGAATGGGTACTCGCTATTGCATAAAAAAAAGGTCCCGATGCATCATAGAAGCGTCAACTTCTGTAAAGAACTTTTATTTCAACATATTCAAATATTAGATCCTATAAACATTTTGATCAAAAAATTATAAGCCAATAACACTGGCATTTCGCACCGCAGCCAAATTCATCGATTTCTTAGTTAGCTAATGGCGGTTATTCAAAGACCAACGGGACTAATAAATTATTTATTGTGGACCTTGATTCTCTCATCAAGGTAACAGGGAAATACAACAACACTAGCATTGATTCAGCAAGGAGATTTGGGGTGTTTTACTTCATACAAAATACATTTAACAGTATTTAATTATGATATATACATTATACAGAGTAAAAAATTTGATAATATAACTTAACTTTCCCTGTTTCAAAAAGTTAATGTTTCCCTATATAAATTTCGATAATGTATAGCAGTGAAAAATGTAAACTTTTATTGTTCTTGGCTCAATTCGATACGCCATTGTGAACCTGTAAATGATCTTCTGCCAATGGCAACAGCATCGATTCTACAATGAGAGATGTACCGTACGTACTGAGTTAAGTTTGACAACACAGTGTACGAATACGAAACGAAATCTTCTAGTGTTTTTTAACAGAATCCGTAACCTGCACAGATTTTTCTTTTTGACGTCTCGTGACAATATAACTTTCGATTAAAATTGAGGTTTCTACCCTCAATTAATTGCAATTGACGAAAAAGTTAGTAACCTACTTCTTGATGTTCCATCATTACATTTCGATATACTGTACTGAAATATGAGTTTGAAATTTCGATGCATAAGATAGGATGATTAAGATACTATCTTCACCACAATATACGTTTCAAGAATCATCATCAATTGTTGTTAAGCAAGTACAAGTTACTTTTTATAAAATACCCTGTGAAAAAAACGAATAAAACAAGCCATATTTCATTTCCTATATTTCTTTATCACCAAATTAATTTAATCTTCACACCCTCATGTTCTCATTTCAATTTCATTAGACGCTGCCATAAAAGTGGTTCACTCGCTGAAGCTACAATAGTTAATTGGTAAGGAGATCAAAACAATGGACAGAAACTTGAAAACACGTTAATTGCCGAACTTTGTAAAAATTCACTTTTTTTACAACTTAAGTATGAAATAGTTCAAATGAGGAATTAATGGATAAATAGTATGATAAATTTAGTCGACCATTCAAAATAAAAGTTGAAACGCATTCGTAATTATAGATAATAACTATATATGTTTCTAATAATAATTTCTTAATCTAAAATTTTAGTTATTATAAAACCTTCATATATTGTCAGTATACATTCATTTCTTTGATCTACATTTTTTTCTTCAATATTAATAATTAGTACATTTGTTAAAGATAGAACTTGAATTACAAAATAGTATTGCAGATTCAATATCCGTCATATCGCATAGCTATTACAATAAGAGTTAAGTAAAATGATTCTTTCTAAATTTCTGAAAACTCCATTGATTTCCACAAATGACACTTGGATAGCTTCTTTGAAGTTCCTATGTTCGTCACAAACTGAGTTAAAGAGTAATTTAGTGTCGTGAGAGAGGAACAGATAAAAAAAATCGAGAGTTAACTGAAGTTATTAAAACTTACTTAATATATTGAATCAATTAGTGAATCTATTTATTACTCCTATTTCAAGTATACGCTTAATCTGTCATGATATTTTATCTGCAGTAAAGAATAATTGATCTTAAAGGTTGAAATTCTAAGAAATTTCAAGATAACAAAGATAAGAATGATGTAAATACTATAACTTCATAAGGAGATTCAATAATAAAGAAATTTACTTAAAATTAGTTGAGAGCAGAATTTAAACAGGTTTGATGTAAAGTGGTGGAAAAAAGTATTAGACAAACTCTTAAAATGTTAATAACTTTTAAATATTGCAAATTTAGCCATAACCATTTGAATGTAGCTTAGAATTTGCATGAATAATAAACATTTAAAGCTTTTTTTTGATAATTTAACAAGGAAAAAATTATAAGTTAAACTTTAATATCGGGGTTGGAAATATGAATAAGAAATCTTTGCAAATTTGTTTTCAAGTCAAATTTAGAGGAATTTCCTTTTGCTTACAGTACCTTAGTGCACCTGTTCTGCATTGGTGTAATTTTATACCAACACTGTATAAATCAAGTTTTGTGGGATTCTCTATCAGGAAATTGGCGCCCACTCCGGTAAGCCCTCCTTGAAAATATTCCCCTAAGATTCTCATTTGGGTTCAATTTGGGTAACAGTGCAGGCCAGTCCAAAACTAGAATATTCTTCTCTTGTTACCAGTTTTTTGTGATTTTGGAAGTGTGGATGGCTCCATTATCCTGCTGAAAACTGCCATTGTTTTCAATTTCTCAAGAACCTCGATGTACATAATCATGCAGTAAATATTTTAACATTTTCTTTTTTAAGGGCACCGTTCCTGGAAAATCTCATAATTTTATCCTTTTTATTTTATTTCCTAAATTGCTACCTAATACCCTTCTACATAGTTGTTTGTGTAAAATGTCAGAGTTCTAGAGTCACTATAACTCACTGGGGGAGAGAGATAGAAGGGGGGGGGGTAAGGCGAGGGTTGGGGCTGCGCTATGCGCTTTACACACTTCCTATCAGCTACTTATAATTCGTAATGATAAATTATCATGTTACTCAGAGCACACACCAAAGTAATTGGCTACATTCCACTTCAGTTGTCCACCATATCGTATACGGGAGAGAAGCTACATGTAAGCGTAGCTTTCAAACACAGCAACTTTGAATGCTATTTTCTGTTTCTTCTGAAAAATAACCAATTTAAAACTTTCTGGCTTCTGCAATTTTGAAGCTACGGCATTGGGTATTTTCGCATTCGGCTCTCGAAGAATTTCTCTACAAAAGTCAATACCGTTTTTTTTTTCGGAATATTCAATTTATTTTTCACGAAAAAAATAATATTTCTAAAACCAAAAAGAACATCAAAAAACCATGATTTGAAAGCTATAGAGATTTATGTGAATAATCAAATGCAAAAAAATTCAATGCCGTAGCTTCAAAATTGTAGGAGCCTTAGGCCTTTTTAGAAACGGTTCGAGATTCGTTTGAAAATCGAAAAAAAACACCAACAAAAACGATAGAGAATTCAATTTTGCATTTGTTACGTTGGGGTACTAAGTTTCAGAACCGTAGCTTCATTAATAAAAAATATTTTCAAAAACCAGGAACGGTCCCCTTTATTAATAGATAATCATTTTTCGACTTTATGCACGCCTTAGAATAATTTATAATCAAAAGAATTGGATATAACACGAAGGAGTTATAAATATCTTCTTAGAGAGAAGAATCATTTTTCAATTTGAACTTTGATTTCATCTTGGTTCACATCATTTAAACTAATTATTGTAAATAAATGTGCCGTTTAAAAAAATCATTTCATACAATAACTCAGTTAAGAAGGTAACTCCATTTTCTTTATATTATTTTTATTATTATATAATTATGCTTTCATCTGAAACTTTAAGATCTATTTGTTTGAATCAAGAAAATTTAGTCTCTGAGTATAACAGTCTCTTCCTTCAAAGTTCATATCTACTTCTTTCATCGAATCATTTATTTGAAAAATGTTTTAATTAGATAGTTTAAAAGAGAAAATTGAGGAGAATTAATCTTCAGTTACTTTCAATAATGTATAAGAAGAGTGAAAAGGATGATAATTAAAATGAATCTGTTTTTTTGAAAACTGGTATTATTCCACAGGAAAATAACGAGATTTTTTTTTATATTATAGTCTTATATAGTAGAGATATTATATAAGGTATGCAGTGTGTCATTTTTGACTAGGATCTTTCCCACCACTAATGGCAGAGCCTAATTTTAATGTAAGTTTTTCGTAAATTCAATGATATCTTTAAAAAGTGAACAGATTGTTAATTTTATGGTAAGGTAGTTGTCCTACCGTTTATTATGCATTTACTATTGCATTGATTCTTAATTATTTTTTCTTACATATTAATCGCATATTCAATAAAAGAATTAAAATTTATAGATATACATTTTATTAGTGCTCTAAAATAAATTGAAAATACTACATATCCATTCATAATAATATATTTTATTTGGCTAACATGCCTCTGTAATATGCACGCTTATACCCATTCCAAATTTTGTGATACTTCATCATGCTATTGGAATTCCGCGGACATCTCACACGTATCAGTGGCAGTGGTTTTACTTTCATTCTTTTTATCCCACCTTCGCCGAATGAGAATTTCTTGATCACCGAGGCACATAACACAGGCTTCATCCCAGCTTAGCCTCGGATGAAAACTTTGTACCTAAAAGACAAATGAGATTCCTAATTTTGAAGCTTATTTCATCGAAAATACACTTTCTATGTAAAGTCTGTTGAGTAAAATATATATATTAACAGAAATCACAATTCAGTATAAATTTCATCATCTTTTCTCAAAATGAATTTTGGACGTGTACTTACATAATATTAATTTTTTTTATTTGTTTATTTTAATTATTTAACGTATATTTTTCATTAAAAATATACATAGTTATGAACTTTTAGTTGCAATAAATTTTGTTCACTTGTAAAAATGTATATTTTTTTAGAACACTTAAATAATTCAAAGAAAATATGATATTGCAATATACATAGATTATAAAAAATAAAAAAGTAGGATAATAATATATCAACAAAATAACCAAACATAGATCATTCTGATAATGTAACACCTATAAAATACATTAAATTTGACTAAGAAAGAATTTGATTCAATTTGAAACTAATGTACAATATGGGCCACAAAATGTTTCCGCTTTGTCAAATATTTGAAAATCGTTAACCAATGGACGGAAAAAAACTGTATCTTGTTCTTTTTTTCACCGCCACTTATTGTACTATTAACTGGTAAAAACTATTTTTAATTGATGGACATAATTTAAGAACAGGTAAGCAAAAAGTGAGGGTGACTATTTATGTCTTTACGCGACGGGTATTCTTAAAGCTAACTCTGTTATTTTACTTACTAAAAGGCAGTGAATAAAGGAAAAAAATTATAATGGTAGACATTTTAATGCAGGGAGCTCGCACTTCTTCCTTGTAAACTATTTTGTAATCGTTTTTGAACAACTTCTGTGACACAATATTTGTTCTTCGCTTGTTTATTGCATGGTTCAGACCCGCTTCACACTTGCATTTTTAACACCGCGGAAAAAAGTTCTTCTTTAAATGTGTTTACACTTGCCTTTTTTTATTAATGATGGGAAAATCACATTAAATTTTTACTTCAACGATAAAAAAACGCATGTGTGAACACATTTTAGAAAGAGCTTATTTCCGCGCTGTTAAAAATGAATGTGTGAAGCGAGCCTTAACCATGCAATGAACAAGCGAAGAACGAATTTTCAGAGTGAAAACTTCAATGAGATCAAAATGTCACAGAAGTTGTTCAATTTCCAAATAGTTTCCATGGAAGAAGTGTAAACACTCTTTATTAAAATGGTTACCATTATATTTTTTTTTCTATTTTATATCACTACCTTTTAGTAAGTAAAATCTTAGAGTTAGCTCTAAGAATAACCTTCGCGCAATGATAAATATAATCACAATCACTCTTTGCTTACCTGTTTTCAAACTACGTCCATCAGTTAAAAATTTTTTATACCGGTTAATAGTACAATAAGAGGCGAAGAAAAAGAGACCAAGAAACAGTTAATCGTCCATTGGTTAACTATTTATAGGTATTGGAAAACGAGGAATCATTTTTGTGGCTCATACTGTATAGCTAAATAACAAATTTAACTCGTTTACAAGCATTCATTTGTTTCTATTCCCTGCATATTTCAAAGACAAATTAAGTTAGAACTTAATCTGTTTAGAGGAATGCAAGGAATACTCAGTACTTACTTACTTATTTAACGTCTATAGAAAGTAATAAATGAGAAAATATTGTTATTTACTCTACAAACATTAGAGATTGTAGAAAAATATAAACGAAGTCATTTTACCTGACAATATTTTTCGGTTAATTGAATACATTCTAGTATACATACCTAACTGATATATTTATCGATACATTTATTGAAACCTAATTTTCCTCACATATATATTTATTGACCTCTCATACCGATATTTGTTTTCTGGAACTATTTGAACTTATCAATTGTATATTTTAGATAAGGAATGCAATATAATTTCCTCATAAAAATTATGTGACAATTATGTTATGCAAATAGAATACTCATATTTTATTTATTACTTTTGAAGTATTCTCCCGGTTTTAAGACAGCAGGGCAGCACTCAACAAGAAAAACACACTATCGGGTCAATTCAGCTAAATTACAGTAAGTCAAAGTACGTACAGCTGGTGCTATATTTAAATTTATTTGGTATTGCAGTACTTATCTGGAAACCTATAAATAAATCATATAATGATTAATCTCTTTAATTGAAAAAATATTATTCTATAAAATCAAACTAAAACAGAAAATCATGACCCAAAACTCAAGCTGTTCTCAAATTAACTGAAAGAATCCAAAGAATTCTCTAATTACAAAAGTCACTAAGTTCCTCACTTGTTTTTCGTGAAGAAAATATCCAGAGTTTTTCTATCTGCAGCATTCGATGAAACATTCAAAAAACACCAACTTACACTACTCACAAAGTTTGAAATTTGTTCTCCAGTTTAAAACCTTATGTGCTTCACTGTTTGATGTTTTTCAACTGTCGACTGGTGCTGTGTACTTGGTAATGCTTGCTGTTTTACTTTTCTTGGGTATATCAATATTCAAGTTATAATAATTGATTTTAAACAATAGTTATATATTTGATTTGGGACACGTATATTTTTATTATTTGAGATATTGCGTAATAGCAATATTCTTTGAGACTAAGTATATCTACAGCGTTATCAAAGTCAGTGAACGATTATGTAGAAGGAAAATATCCAATATATTTACATAAATGACTCAAGCATCCTATTTTCACCAATTTATTCATTACTTGTGGCAGTTAACTTCATAACTTTTAACTATAGTAACCTAGCCTCTGTCGCATGCGCACCAGTACTCATGAAAAATAATACTCTTAATTTTAATATTATTTGGAAGCTGTATTTTCATGACTTTTACATTTATATATAATTACATTCATACATATACAAATACATACAAATACTCATATAATCAACGGTAATAATAAATGATGAGGTACTCATATTATGAGCATCCATTAAAATAAAATAGGAGTATATCAGAGCTCTCTGCAGTCAGTAGAAGCACTATAGTGAGTTTCAGAACATAAGGGTGAATGATTCACTATAATCAGGTAACTGTAACCCTTAAATGACTCTGCAGCTCGCTTAACTCCGTATAAAATGAAAAGCCCCGTCCATACAATAATGCCTATGAATATTTGTTTCTTATCTTGCTTGCTAATTTCATGGATGAGTAAACAAATATCGAATAAAGGTTTATATGAAGAAAAATACTTAAAAGTCAATTTGTTAATCCTAGCTAGGGTATCCTAGCCGCTTGTCCAGGAAGACCCGTCTTCATGAAAAAATAGCACTGATTTTATTTTTTAAAGGATTTGATAACTGTTTTTTCATTACTTTTACTTTTCAACATGATTACATACGATTATAAAAAAAAGAATGTGATAAATGGCCATATACTCCTCATATCATGAGCAATTATTCATATATACAGGGTGTCTCAAAAATACTTGAACACAACTTAAGTTAGTATATTTCAGAAACTGTTTAGAGGTAAATGTTTCTTCCTGGTATCTTTTTCATTGTTGAACCCATTTTCATCCACAATAACATGTCCATTGAGTTTTATCTATTTTTGAGAAATGCTATATGGAATTTATTGATGGGCGGTGAGAATGGCTTTGCGAAAATAGTTAGAAAACCTAAGGAATATTTGTTACTTATCTTGGCTAGTTTATTTTATGTCAAATAGATCAATTTTCTTTGGCGTTTACCAATGGATGTGTAAATATCAAATGAAGGTTTTTGAAGAGAAAATATCAAAGAGTCAATTTGGTAAGATTATATAATATTTATAGTTAGAACCGGCGCGCACGCGCTAGCGGCTAGGTTAGAGACCAAACTTTTTGAAGGCCAGGTTACTATAGGGTTAGATACATTTTATTTGTATACTTCTCACTTTGCAGATAAATGATTTAAACACTCATCATTATTGAAAGTTTTTGTTATGATGAAATAAAAGAAATAAATATATTTACATTTTTCTTTTATTAATTTTTTTCTCAATTAAAATATTTAAAAATATTTTTAGATATAGTTACAATAAACGATATATTTTTTATCATAAAATTACGCCTTATTGTTTCCTGGATAACGTTTGAGAATATCAGAGGTCAGAACGACCTAGAAATAATATTTTTCACCAGTTTTTCCCCAAAAAATCAGTATTTGGCTCTACTGGTGAATTCATTTTGACTACAAATTGTATCAACTTGAACAGTTTTAGAGCGAAAGACATCGGATTTGTTTTGTTTACATTAAAATGTAGTTGCCTTAATAATTACATGAGGATCTTTCGTCAATTTTTCAATATATAAAAAATTTATACGTGAATATTGTACAACATTTGAAGAAAAATAAATTATTTTTATTTTTATTTTTTTTTAAATTATCTGAAACGAATTTGGAAAAAATAGCTATGCGTATATGTGAAAAACTGAATTCTGAACAATAAGAAATAACTCCCCAAGTCTCTAGCTCAAAAATTGAAAGAGGTGAAGCGTTTTCAATGTACTCTGTTACATGCCTTATTTGGGGGTGGGGGTGAAACTCATCTAGAATTGCCATTTTATCAATCTTTTCCAAAAATATTCTGAAAATTGGTTTTCCGGAAATAAATCATTCTCAGATATCAATTCGTTTCTCCTCCCTGTGTTTTGCAGATAGAGGCAAACGGGAAGTTGTAACTAATTAATCTTACACTTCGCTATAAAAGCATATTGCATTTTGTTCCATTGTATGCCCACTTCAAATATATTTTATTTATTTCAAAGAAAATGTCTCATGTATTTATTTATTCTGATAAAAATTAAAATAATTTTTTATAAAAAAAAATAATGGAAAAAGCTCATATAAAATTGTAGAGATGGTGATATCGGTTAGTTTCTATCTATAAAATTCAGTGAGTAGTTACAAGTTTAAATAATTCCTCTTAGGGGTTTTTCGTTTTATTTTCTTTGGGGGTTTATCGTGAATTTCCAAAGATACTTTACACAAAGGTTGTTTAGAAACTTAAGGTACATTTACAAAAAGAACTTCATAGTATTCACAACTTCAACAGCAAAATTTTCATTTTATATGCGATACGGTCCCCTAGGTCATTGAGCAAAATTTTATTCGATTTAGAATTAGTTAAGGTAAATTACCTGTACTTTCTTGTTTCTTTCCATTTTAACTCAAAGGCTGCTACTTACATATTCAGTTCCTCGGGTGCCAATGCATAATAAATGATCAAATACATTGGAAAATAAATCTAATTTCAGTCCTATTTTCTCTAGCCTATAGAAAATACTGAGTATATAAGACTTATTTGATAATTATAAACGTTCTTATGTATTAAAGCTAAATTATCTTTCCAATTTAAAATATAAATATGAATTGAAAATTTTGATTACTGTATTTTCTTTCTACATTTTCATCTGAAATATTCTAATATATTAGCCCTCTCTGACGTGAAATTTAAAGAATTATAAAAAAAGATGTAGCAGGTTCACTGGTAATCGTAGTGTTCTATATTTTCAATTTTAACAACTACCTTGATATTGATCCGATTTGAATTTGGTTAGTTTTGAAACAAATATTAGACTTGAGAATTATATTTATTATATTGTATTATTCCATTATTCAATAACCGTTTGGGTAGCCAAATGGGATGCAAGAATTTTCGACTCGATTTTGAATTATAACAAGATTTATGGTGATAATTACATATGAAATTTGACATGCTTCCGTCATTTCACCAGTTTCAGTAAAAATACTTCTATTTAAGACTTCATTCCCCGCATTAGTCATGAGTAGGGCCCGGATTTATAGGCACTTATGCTGTAAGAGCTATAACGCCTACAAAAGCTTATAGAAAATAGGCATAATAGGCATTATGCTATTTTGCCTATTATGCATATAAATGCCTAGAAATATATAGCAAATAAGCTAATCTGACGGATAATTAAGATTTAGTTGTGTTTCTGTTCAGTTTCTATATATATTATTGTTTATTACAATAGGACTTCCAAAAGTTACTTCAGTGTGCCATATAATCATATTACCGTATTTTTTCTTACAGATAGAATATTTAGCAAGTCATTTTTGTATTTGTTATCGTGGTGCACACATCGGTAAGAATGCCTAAAGCTAAGCGGCCGAAGAGTGTTCGAATTAGAAGCTTAGTAGAGGAATTTGGTGAAAATGTGTTGTTCTGTGACAATGGTGAATTAAAATGCAAGCCGTGTAACACTAAACTTAGAAGTGTTAAAAAGTGCAATATCATAGCACATTTCAAAACTAACAAACATAAATCTAATGTAGCTAGTTGTTCAGACAGGAATGAAGAAGATGAGAATTACCCTAATGTCCGTCCAAGTACTGCTCAGTTCTACCTTGATCTCTGTTTCGCTTTGGTCAGTGCGAATATTCCAATATGGAAAATAGAAAATGATGCCTTCAAAAGCTTTCTCGAGAAATATACTGGATTTGTTGTACCAAGTGAATTAACAATACGGAAAGCTTATGTTGCCAAGCATTACCATTCTACATTGGATAGAATTAGATCAGTAATTGGTGACAAAAAGATATGGCTTAGCGTAGATGAGTGTACAGATTGCACTGGGAGGCAGATTGCTAATGCAATAATAGGGACAATGGAGATAGATAAAGAATCTAATATATTATTGTTAAATTGTGAACAAATAGATAAAACTAATAACGTAACAATAGCTCAGTTCATTGAATCATCCCTTTGTTTGTTATGGCCAGATGGAATAAAATTTGATAATATTTTACTGTTAGTCACAGATGCAGCGTCTTACATGAAGAAAACAGCGTCCTCTTTACGAATCCTGTACCCAAATATGATTCACCTAACTTGCCTCGCGCACGGTTTACACAGAATTGCTGAGGAAGTTCGAGCTCAATTCAAGGATATAGATGAATTGATTGCAAATGGTAAGAAGATATTTCTTAAATGTCCCAGACGATGTGAAATCTTACGCGAGCTAGCTCCAGATGTGCCACCTCCCCCGCAGCCTGTCGTAACTAGATGGGGAACGTGACTTACTGCTGCAATGTACTACGCAAAACATTTACCCGCTATTCATGTAAGATATATTAATTCTGTTGCAGCCATTTAATCCATTAGTACGGTTGACCATATAGCTATAACAGTCACATGTGAGAACTTGGGTCTACCTAAACCGCGGAACTCCCGGAATACCCGGAACACCCAGACCAGTAGCGAAAAATCAGAAGTAGCAAAAACTTTCATCGGTTAAATCAAATAATCTAACCTTATCTAACCTTCTCTTAAATGTACATTGACTTTTCACTACTGTTCCAGAAGTTCAGGGCATTCCGAGAATTCCGCAATTTAAATCCTTCCTGGAAACTTTGTTTATAACTGTATTTCTTTCCGTATTTCACCAGAACGTCATCGAGTCATTTAATCCTGATGATGCCACTTCCATTAAAATCGTCCTAGAGTTGTTGAAGGAACAGTCTACACAGCACAACTTACTTTACATATCTGCAAATTTTTCATCTTTGGCCGATTCCATAAAGAAATTGGAAGAGAGAAATTTAGAAATGGTAAAATCACTTGAAATATTTCACTCGGCTCTAAGGAATATCAGTGTGGCCTATGGTGAAGTCGGCAAACGAATCAATGCAAAAACGGAACAAGTTGTTACCAATAATCCTGGTTTAAATTGAAAATCTTAGAGGTATCATTGCTGGACAAGAAGTAAATATGGAGAGAAAGTTTGCTCAGAATGCTGTGTACTTCAAGTATGGGCCATTAACTTCAGTTAAGGTAGAGAGAAGCTTCTCAAAATTGACTATGCTATTGAGTGACCAGAGACTTTCACTAAAAACAGAAAATGTTAAAAAACTATTAATTATATCTTCCAACTATTAATGTTTTGTTATATAATGATAAATTTGTATTTCTTTGTTTCTATTAATTATATAAATGTTCAATATAATTTAAAATTATTGTTTCAGTTCTTTTCATAAATGTATTTATACAAATAAAATTAATATGCAATATAAATGTTCAATTTCCTGCCTGCGATGTAAAATACCTCAGTCTCCGTAAAATAGCTGGACATATTTTTAATGCTAGTGCAAAAGAAAACTATGACATAGAGCATATACTTCTACAATAATAAGTGCCTATTTTGCCTACAAAGCTGGATATATGAGCATATTTTATAGCGCTATTTTGACTAGATTTTTAGTGCTATTTCAACTATTTTTAAGTGCCTATAAATCCGGGCCTTAGTCATGAGCTGCCAGACAGTGGAAGAATATAAATTTTCCAAAAAGTAGAATGAACATGAACATTAAACGAACACAATATCACTCAATCTTACACCTTTAGATTTCTATCTTAGAGGATCTATCATGATTTAGCATATTCAAACGAGTGCAATTAATAGGTTGCACAATAGAATACATCAAGGAACTTTGGAAATCTGGCGTAACACTAGTTAAGCATGGCTCCATTGTAGACCCGTATATATTTTAGTCTACCAACTCAATGGTACCAAAACCAAAAATATTATACATATTAAGTAAAAATTAAACCAAAAAAATGAAATCCTAAAGTTTTAAGATTATTTCAAAAATAACTAAATTCAAATCCAAATATAAAGGAAGTTATTAAAGTTCAGAATGTGGAACAGTACACAGATTAACCCTGTATTCCTATTAGAAAACAAATGGGGTTGATGAAATGGATGTAGAGTTATCTTCATAATTATAACAAAATAGCTTATATATTGTGAAAGATATTACAGTACAAAATTAACACCATTTCGAAAATTCTGTTTCTTTTATCCAATAATTTCTTAATTATTGCCGTTTCAGAAATATTTTCTATGGAATAGATAGCTCTGTAAAAATGTAGTTTGTTGAATAAAAAATTATAAGAGAAATGCTCAGAAGCTGTAAAAAAAAATTAAAAATATGTGAATATAAGTAATTTAAACTACATATTTTTAAAAATATTAAATCATAATATTCATCAGATGATTTGAAGAACCCATGGGATAGTACTATTAATATTGTAATTTGAATGACTTGCTTCTTTTTGACATTGAAGTTACTAATTAGAAATTAAAAATTCAGCAGCCATTGATACTTCAAAATGGTGCTGGACGTTTCGTTGCTGGACGTTTCGTACCCGGACGTTTCGTTATCTGACGTTTCGTTACTAGGATGTTTCCTTACTAGGGCGATTCGTTACCAGATTTTTCGTTTCCAGACGAATGTTTTTTTAAAATCTGAAATGATTTATAGATACTACAAATTGTATCAATCCCATACCTAATATGTATATAAATATATTTAACTATGCAGTATTTTTTCTCACCATATAATTTTTTTTATCACCAGAAATTTTGATTATAATGGTAAATAGTATATGAGAATTAAAATGTAGAGTTAAACTGTAAAATAATGTAGTCTTTTCTCTTATGATCGAAAATATTTACAATCTTGGCAAAATTACGGAACATTATGTTTATTCAATTATGTTTATTTTCATTCGGTAACAAGTAACACCGGGTGATTTGATTTTTACCTTAACGTTAAAACATTTTTTAACGTTAAAACAAATGTCAAATAAAAAAAAAATTCCCTGTGTAGGCAGTATAGAAGATGCTCCGAGTTGTGGCGTCTATTTAACCAGATACTTATCAGACTACTAAAATGTATGTTAAACCTTATAATTTAAAGATGTATAAACTCTTAAATGTATGAGATTGATATAAATTGTAATCTGCAACCCTTTACAAATAAAAACAGCTTTCCCGGTTTAAAAAAAATAGAAGAACCGGGAACTAAATGGCCTAGTAACGAGACGTCCTAGTAACGAATAGTTCGTTAATGAAACGTGCGGTAAAAAAAAACTAACTTTCAGGTACGAAACGTCCGGTCGTCCTTCAAAAAGGCCAAGAAGATTTATATACGAGAAGAAGAAAAACAAAAACAAAAAATCTGAATTATCTCCATTTTTCGGATGAAAATAGATCAAAATTCTAAAGCGAGTCAATTCTATTTCTTTTTACAAACATTTCTATCACATCTGAGAATGGAAGAATTATTATTTGATATGTTAAAGTTATGGATAGAAAGTTTCAGAAAAGAGAGGGATATTTGGAAGCAAATCAATTATCAAATTGCTGAAATTTACACATTTCTTGCAAATAATTTGTAATTGTTTGACACCTTAATGTTTCACAAATTGCAATGGAAAACCTGCTAGCAAGTGACAAAAATCAGAATAAGAAGAAACAAATCTAGAGGAGTGACATCGATTCGACCATAAAACAACGCTAAAACAAGACTAAATTATTTAATATAATTATTAGCCATGATATAATCTGTCAAAAAATATAATGCAACAATATCTCTCTTATTGCAATGATGTGTTTTTCTAGTTTTATTAAATCTCAATCTTTAAGTTATTTCTTCTGTTATTTAATACTATAATGTATTTTTTCATGCATTATGTTGTTGAAATATTTCGTCTATACTGCGATTTTACAAGAAATTGGATTTCAGTTGTTTATGAGATTTGGAAGAGGAAAAAAGGAGAACTTGCGTCACTAAGAAAACGCAAAACTTTCCTCCGATCATTTCTTCAGCTCACCGTGAGGAATTTCAATATATTGACAAATGCAAAATATTTTATCGGAAGTGAAGAATATTGAGTTAGTAAGTCCGTCCAAACAAGATGTATGTAAATTGTGAGCATTGTTGACTTTGAAGTTTTCTAACTATATTATTATCATTGAGAATTTTTATCGTTACTCAAAAATAAGTTTCAAAATTATGTTTCGCAATGAATGCATAGTTCAGTTTTGACTAGATAATTATAGATTGTCATTGAAATGTTTCATGGTACTATATATAAGATTTTGATTATCCTACAACAACATGTACGATTAATTTTGGTTCATAATAGTTAGGTGATAATCAAAATATTGGTCAGGTTTATTTATAATCATATATTTTAGAAGCTTCGATCAAATGTGGATCATTTTGACAATAATATCAGTTGATATAATGACGATTTTATAACTTTATACTAGGTTTGTAATATAATTTATCCCTTCTCATATCGTTTCAGAATAAATATTAAATAATTCACTTGCAATAGATACAGTGACACTATTCATAATAATTATCATATTGAATTGTCAATAATTGGATATAGAATTTCTACGCTTACACTAAATCTCTTCATCTCAAAATGTTTCAATATAATTTTATATCATATTAATTTAGGTCAACTTTTTGACCATTATATTTTTAAAAGAGCATAACCACATGGGTGCTCTGAATCCCAATCATCTCACTCATACATTAGGTAAGATTGAAGTAAACCAAACACTCAGAGGAGATTGGAGTAGCGATGTAGAGTAAAGTCCATCAGGGTATATTAACGCACCCCTATTATCAAGGGATTCTTTACGTAGTGAATTTTGATATACATGATAGCAACAGAAGGAACAATTAGAAAGAGCAGTTTCTTACCTTAGGAAAAAAATGAAAAATAATTAACTAATTTAAATTACTTTTTGAGGTAATGTCTAACTTCGATCCTCAAACATTAATCTCAAGTAGTTTTATCCAGTAGATATATACTGTATATGATAAGAGCAGGTGCGCGGAGTAGTTCTGAGCAGTTACGCCGTCAATCTTCATTCCTTTATACATAGACACAGTTCTGTAGCAGATTGGTGTGAGTTGATATATTCGTGTATAGGTTTTTCAAATTATTTTTAATTCAAATAAGCAATTTACCCAAGATTATATACTCAAATATTGAAACAAGCAATTTACTCACTCATCGTACTCATTTAACCCTGTAGCGACCAGGTGGACACTCGTGTCTCCTTTCATTTAGTAGTCCTATGAGACCAACTGGCCATATGTGTCCTCTTCAATTTTTTTTATAAATTAAAAAAAAAATTCTCATCAAATGATTTTTATATCTTCACTGATGTCTAAACTCAAAAAAGTTATAGAATATTATTTTCAAAGTCAGAGAAGAAAAAAAATGACTCGCTAAAGGGTTAAGACTTCTGATTTATAAAAACTGTAATAATAGTGTTTCACTTCCAAGCATTCAAATGCAAATAATAAATATCTAAAATAAAATATAATAGCTTTTAGCACTACTTTTAAAATCTATAATTTGCAGGTAACATCAAATATATTATTGAAATTAAATTGAAAATTAAATTTCAATTATCAAATTTCAATTATAAACATGAAATAATGTTTCAGATTTGAAATGATATACTAACGCTCAGAATATCACAACAACATTTGTAAGTTGAAAACAGATTTAGTTCTCGAAGTTTGGAAATAAAATGTTCTGTTGTTATAAGAGACAGAGTTCTGTCGACCACTAAGTTACGTACAGAAGTTAGAATTTCATCATGAAATTTCCTGCCAGATACTCTATTTCAATTTGTAATAGAATTTCTCTACACACAAAAATATGTGAAAAACTTATGTAAGAGAAAGCTATTATGAATCTGTTTTGAAATATTCATTCATTCATTAAACGTTATGCAAAATAATTTTTCCTTGTGGAATAATAATCAGGTTCCTGAAATGTTTGAGTGATTGTATCAAGTATTGACCGATACCTATATGCAATGATAATTTGAGGAAAAATTATTTAGGAAGAAACATGGATCACATGAGAAAATATTACAAACATAAAATATTTGAAATAATGTCATAATTTTATGAATACTAAATTTGACAATCTAAAGAAAGGAAATATAATTTTTTATAGGACAATTCAATTGTCCTATTGAGCTAAGTATATACACAATGTTTGACATACAGTCACATTTTTTCATATAACTTTTCTTATTTCTACCAGAGTAAATTTTTCATGGTATTACTTTTAGTGTCAATAAAAGGTAGCATTAGTGAAGTAATGAGAGATCCCATGAACAATTTATGATAATTACACTTCGACCCTGTAGCAATAGGGAACAAAAAGGTAAGAAACTTGCCTCCGACATAATGTTACATGAAGATTAAATCAATTGGGGACTTATATGGGAGCGTAAACAAATGTCTATTTCAAAGCATTTATTAATGAATCATGAATAGCCATAGTAATAAAGAGAAATTATCATTATAAATAAGAAGATAAATCTCAAAGTTATAGAAATCTATAACATACAACTACTACGACTAACATTGTTCATATTGTGAAGTGTTCTTTGAATATATTCAAAATTGAAGTTCTAAGGATGTTGAATATCTATATAGGCTCTCATTGTTCATCACAATTATTGAACTCTTTGCCACAATTTATAGTGAATGTATTTAGAGTAACATAGCATTCATATTCCTGGTTAGTGAAAATATAAAATCAAATTTTTTTTCAATGAATAGAGTCTAAATAAATAGTTCATTATATTCCATAATACTGTGCAAATTGTTCGCTGTACAATTTTTGAGATTCTCTCCCATGTTGGATCAAGTTGGTGCTGATACAAATTGCAACAAATAAAGTAGATTAAAATATGCAATCTCTCATTTTGTGGGATAACCTATAATATCAGATGATTTCACTGTGATGGCTTATTTCAAATAAAAATGAATCTATCTTCAGCAATTTACTGAACTATTGCCTGATAATTTGATAGTAAATACGTTTATTAAAACCACCATTGAAGATATGTCCGTACAAACAGACTGTACAATGTACCTGTACCGGGAAAAGGGGTATCTGTACCGATCAATGGACGCTATGTTGTCTGAAAGTTTACTTCAGTTTGTGATTTAAAATTTGCAAATGTTCTTTAACAACATTCCAGAGAAATGATTATTTAGGTAAACAATCAAGTATATAATAAAATGAAATTTTAATTCAGATAGTGTCGAATTTAGTGGTCTAGGCTGATTTTCCGAAAACAAATTGGCCGAAACCGAATTTGCCAAAAACTAATTTGCCGAAACGGATTTTCCGAATACGTTTTTTCTGAATCCCAATTTTGCCGAAAACGGCTTTGTCGAAATACGGATTTGCCGAAAGACAAATTTTCCGAAAGACGAATTTGTCGAAAATCAAATTTAATGTATTTAAAAATAACATTCTGTTTGACTTTGTAGTTTTCATCATTATATCTTATGCATAAAGAAAACACATTTCTTATATGAGTTTGACATTACTATTGCTATTTAAATTTGTATTCCGCTAATTTAGTATCATTTTGCTAATTTCATATATCTAACTGTATATATTAAATATTAATATGTATATTGCATTACTAAAAAAGTGTTGATAGAAATCAATCTTTTTACCTGAAACAAATTTATTCATGCAAGTGACACTATCGTTGAAGCTAGAGGTATATTGGGAAGATATAAGCATATATATAATAGTTATGTTACTCTTTACTAACAATTTTATATTTTAAACGTAATAAATGGAATAAATATTAATAATGTCAGCCAGAAAACACCTTCTTTATGGAATACTATTAACAACTGAATAAAAAACATACAGTAAACATGTAATATTCACAAAAATAAATAAACACGCAAGAAACACACAATCTAAAAAAACAACCAAACGCTCAAATGGAAGATATGCAACATGCTCCCATAGCTGACTGACTGATTCTAACTGAATAAAGCTTGAACGTCATTAAAATGAGAAAAGACAAAAAATCATTTAGTTGTACAAAGATTGATACAATGAATAACGAAGAGATAGAATAATTAAGGGATCATTTAGTGTAACTAAGGGTTATGATTTCGTTTCTTTGTTTCTTTTCTGTAACTTTTGTGAAATTTAACGTTCTGCTTTAAATAAGTCTTTCACTAAATTTGTCTTTCGGCGAATCTTCACTTTGGCGAATCCGTTTCCGACAAATTTGAGTTTCGGCAAATTTGTATTCGGAGAATCCAGTTCGGCGAATTAGTTTTCGGAGAATTTGGTTTCGGCAAATTCCTTTTCGGAAAAACCGCCTGATACCGAATTTAGATTATTCACTTGTATATATGTAAAACTGAACAGTTTAGGTATAACTATTTGTCGCTTAAAGTACAAAAAAAACTTACATTTTTTTATTTCGACACTTAAAATACGAATAACTAATATTAGTTTTCTCGAAAATGTTTACTTCATTCATTCCAACTCAAATGATTCTCTCACATTTCTATTGAACCGTTTAGCTTTAAGCTCAACATTCTGAACAAGACTAACTGCATTGTCAAAAGTTATTTTTTTACTGTCAATCTGTGTCTGGTCGGAAAACTTTTCTTGTACTTTCTTTCCTCTAAGATGTAACAGAAATTGAACTGTGGGTGCTTCTTGGGATCTTTATCCTCGCAAGTTGTAACAAATTTAGTTATTGAAAATACAGATTTGTCACAATTTTCTTCGCCTTTTTTTTCCTCTGTAGAAGAAAAATAAGAGGCCGTGATGGTAGTCATATCAAAGAGATTTTCCTAAAACGTTTTGATTTATTGCATCATAAAATTGTTCCAACAAACATGGAAAAATGTGTCAATTCATATTTTTTGGTCTTTTTCATTCACTCCTGACGCTATCCCATGATTAGTCCACTATTGCTTAAAATTTATCCACGATAAGCTGATTCTGTTTGAGTTCTTCAGACTGAAGCTTTGAGGAGGTTATGATGTAAAATTGTAGCTATTCTTATAAACCATATAAAAATCACGTATATATCGGTTGATTAAATATTCGATTTCCTAAACAATAGAATGATAATCCTAACAAAATAATGTCTTTCGAACAATCAGTATACAAGATACTAAATCTAAAATTCCGAAAGAAATGTAATTTTGTTACAAAATATGATTAAAATACATATGCATATATAATATATTCATGTGGATGAAAACTGATATACATAAAATAATTAATAATCTTTAGAATAAGAGAATAATTGAACACAATAAATAAATAAATCATTTCATTTCTTGATTTTTACTTTTTGTGTTTGGTCAACAATGAATCCGAAATAGAACAAAATATATAAGTGTTTACTGCGTCATCTTCTACATCATGGTATTTCTGCTTGAGCTTATCTGCCAAGTCAAAATCCTAGGTTACACCTCCCAAAATTTGTTGGAACGATCCTTGAACGGAGGAAGAGTGAACAAAATGTCTACCACTCTCGTTACCGCGCAAAAAAAGGGAAAACCAACCGTGGTATCTCGAGCATTGATAGAGCGGTGTTCTACGAGTTTGAAAATTGGCTCAGTGGGGTTCAAAGTTGGTATAGAGATATACTAATTTTACCACGGAACTGAGTGGATTAAATCTATCAGAAATTCTGATAAATTTTAATATAAATCAATATTTGATGTTCATAATTCGTTGGTCAAGTCACACCGAATGAACATTGCTCGGGCGATCCTGAAGTAAGACAAAAAATCATCACCTTCTGTTAACTTTCACCAGAAGTTGGCCACTGTTCAGGCAACGCAATATATGTCGACCACCGATTAAGGTAACTCCTCACGCTTTGAAAGTTTTGAACTGCAGCAAATATTACGAGTGTTGAGGTCTGGTAGCTTTGGTATCCGGTAAATTCATCGCGGTAAATTCATCGCCGGTAAATTCATCGCCGTAAATTCATCGCATGGTAAATTCATCGCGCGGTAAATTCATCGTGTGGTAAATTCATCGCATAGTAAATTCATCGCGTGGTAAATTCATCGCATGGTAAATTCATAAATTCATAGTACATTATAAAATTAAATTGATAAACTTAAATATACTTTTTGCAAATTATCGCGCCGACCTTACTTTATATTTGCTGTATTAGGTAACTTGTTTGTACGAATCAGTAATTTTAGTTTATTTTAAATGATTGGATTTAAGTAATCGAATGTCATATAATTTTCGCATGTATATCATTCAATTAATATTTAATATGTGGGTAAACTTGCATTAATTTATTATTTTATAGTTATTCATATTTTTCTTTAATTTAAATTTATAATATTATTACGTATTTCGGTAGCTACTCAGAGTTTGAACAACAACTCAACTATTAATGCTACACCTCTTTGAAAATATGATCAGCATAGCATAATTGCCTCAGTAAATGGGAACCAGGTTTTCTAATTATTTAAGAGGTATTGATTACAATTTATCTTTTTAAAAGTAATTTAGATATATTTTTTGTGCAGTTGTAACGATAGAATTTAATCTTTAATATTAACGGTTTGCTTTAGCAACATGCACATATATTATTTCGTGGACCGATAATTGGGCCACGAAAATTGGGCACAAGTCAATTGGACCCAGGACAATTGGTCCCAAGGACCAATATATTATGTACCCATTTTTTCAGAGTCTACAGTATCATTTTAATTAAAGACCATTGTTACCGTAATAACTAGGTATTTGACAATATGCGTTTGGTATAAAAATATAATCTTGAGCATAATTAAAATATAGAATATTTATAATATGAAAAAAATGTTCTCGTTGTGAAAAATATATATCTTAGAACAGATTCATTTCATGAATGAATGGTTTTATTCTTTTAAATTACTATAATTTTCTGTTCTGAGATAGATCATGTAGGCAGCATATTTCCTAGTTACAGTACCTCCATAATGAACTCCTTTATAGTGAATAAGTTTAGGTGTAGCCAATAGAAAATAAGAATGTAGCTATTTTAGATGAAGAAACAATCGAAAATAAGAATGCAGCCATTTTAGATGAAGAGACAATAGAAAATAAGAATGTGGATATTCATAAAGAAGGCCGTGGCCTTCCAAGACATGCTGAAATTACTGGAACATACATGTCGAATTGAAGTTAATGTAAATTTGTTGAAACCTGTTCACTGTTCAGTGTTCAATATAGAAGAGTTTCATAAATTAGTATTACAAAAAGTATTTTCACAATCTCATTTTATTCCTACAATTCTTCAATTTTTCGTAGTTCAATGTAACAAAAATCTTTAAAATTCACATGACATGATTCTGGTTAATAAAAATTATTTAAATACTCCAAAGATTTTCATAACACCGAAACATGAGATTAGTATACAAATGTGATTTAACGGGCTTGCTAATATACACCTTACCAAGTATATCAAACGAGTTTAAAAATTACAAACATATTTTTAGACAATATAAAACATATTTTTAGAGAATATAAAACATATTTCAAAGATAATATTGTCACTACCCTAAAAATAACAAAGTAACACGTCTTTATTGTGTCTTCTGCCCAATTTTTTCTGGGTTCAATTGTTTTGGAGCCCAATTTTCGTGGACCCAATTGCGGTGGGCCCAATTGTCCTGGACCCAATTGTGACCAATTTTCCTGGGGCCCAATTGTACTGGGCCCAATTGTCGGTGCCCATATTGTTTGTAACGTTTCAATGTCTCTCTAAAAAAATCATCTTATATTTACCTCTCTACCTTCCTTTTATATGTCATCGATGATTTATTATGCGATGAATTTACCTGCGATGAAATTACCATGCGATGAATTTACCACGCGATGAATTTACCATGCGATGAATTTACTGCGATGAATTTACTGCGATGAATTTACCCGCGATGAATTTACACTGATCCGGTAGCTTTCCGTTTGACAAAGTTCACCACCGCAACAATGTCTAGTCAAAGTTTGGCACCAATAGACGCATGTACATTGTACTTGTAGTCGTGGAAGTTTGGGTCGGCAAAACCATCACATAAATCTAAAATGCTGGGCCACTGCTGCTTCGCCAGCATTGCCTGGGCTGTGATTAAACGTTGTACAAAAACTAAGATGTGGCGGTATAAAGCGTTTGAATATCAGACACGAGTTTGGTAGAACCACTGTTCCATTGCATTGATGAACTTTGTTTTGACGTTGGTATGGAGGTGTCACTGCTACATTCCGCCAAACCAACGCTCGCTGCCCCTTGCTACCGTTAAGCCAACTCTATAGCAGTGGCGGTTGCAGCGGTGCACCCACTATGGTACCTCTATTATTTTCGATTTCGACACACGAAATCTTAAAAATATCACAACGCTCTGCAATAGCTTGTGCAACGTTTAATTACCGCGCGATCAAAGCTGACGAAACACCGTTCAGGATTTCTGCATTGACCTTGTGGAACAAAGTCTAGCGGTGCCAAACTTTGACTTGGCGTTGTTGGGGAGGGAGGTTGGTGAACTTTGCAGAGAAGAAAACTACTGTTCTTCAACGGTCGCAATATTTTGTGCAGCTCAAAACCTTTGAAGCTGCGAGGGAACATAAACGGCGGTCGAGCGTATACTACGTTGCTTTACCAGGGACCAACATCTGTGAACGGTAACGAGCGGTGATGTGTTTATTTCCACGCTCAAGGAACACCCAAAAAAAGTTCGGCATTTGACCTAGACTTAACAATTCAGATAAAAAGTCACACCTCTCTTAATTTTCTAATCAGAGAAAATGTGTAGGATTATTTGTTGATTGATAAATTGCATTAATAAACATTAATGCATTGATAATCAACATTAATCAACATGTTGATTGATAATCAGCATTAATTGTTGACTGTAAATTGCAATAACTTTCAATATAATAAATGAATGTATAGATATTTGGAAGATGAATAAATATATGTTCGACCAGATAATTTGAGGAGGTCTTATAGTAGGAGAAGCGTGTCACTTAGAATAGATAATTTTGTTGTCCTCTAGCTGTAAAAGGTTCCGTTTTGAGATCGTTCGTTATACGAGCTTTCCTGTATTATACTTCAAGCATGTATATTCTGTATTGCAATTATTTTGATGTTTGAATGAAGATACTAATTGTGTGTAAACTGAAGCTGAACAAATCGAAGATGTGTAGGTAATAGTATTGAAGTATAATTAACCATCGAATAGTTTATGAAAATTATCGAAACTTGTCTCACAGTCCACTTTTTAATACATATGAAAAGCAAGCACTCTCAAATTTATAGAGTTAGACATTTTATCTTAATCGTCATATATGACAGTAAAAATCAGTTGACACAATTCTCAATAATTATTTTCAGGAAGATGACCTTTGCATGTCAGAATAACCATACACTTATATTTACTGCTTAGTTTCGTATTCACTGACCATATGATTGAACTGTTTTTAGGAATAAAACTAGGAATATCCTAATACAAGGCAATACTTCCAAATTATTTTTATTTACCAAAACTTTTCCAATAAATACGTGTATAACCGTTACAAAGGATGAAGAAAGGAGAGAATTGCAATTCTGATCTTCATTTTAGATTTAACTCAATCAAAGATTTTCCAAGTGATGCGAAGGTTTTGATTATAATTTTGGAATTAAAGAAAGAACTGACGTGGATTGTAATGTCAGAAAATATCATGATAATAGTTTATTTGAAATATTTTATGAACACAAGCCTACTGTCATAGTACTTTGGCTGTTGCAAAATATTTTATGCACTCAAATTTGATAATATTCAATAAAAATGATTAATAATTTAACAATCAACCTTGTCTTTTTACATTACTTACATAGTGCATATCAAACTAAGGAAAAATAACTAGGATTTAATGAGGATAAAAATTTCCACAATTTAATGACCGTTTGAAGTTTTCGTAAAATTCAAATAGGTACTTACATACGTATTTATAAAGTATGAGGTTATTCATTCAAACTGTCCACCCTATACTGCAAACTGGTACACGGATAGAAATCCCTCACGGTAAGTGCATTTTTCAATTTCTCATGTTAGGTACTAAATAACGCTGTACTTCCAAAGAGTATTACCAGACCTTCCTTTTAGCAGCAAAACATTTTAAGTTACACCAGCAATATTAAATATAAAAGCGAAGAGTAGAGACTTTGACTGAGGGGTTGATAGACGTTTCGTCGACAGACATTTCGTCGACAACACGTTTCGTCTAACGAACTTTTCGCCGACATTAACACATTCTTATGTTACAAAACATTTACCTCAAAATGATAATGTATCAAACGATAAAATTATAGAATAGAAAAATGGTAATGAAGAAAACTATTGAATAAATTACAATCGTTTTTTACTTTAATACTAAACCAGAACTATTCAATAATAACAAATCATTTAAGAGTAATTTGAAAAATTACATATTAGGGCGGAGCGTTTTTTTTACTTTTTTGAGTTGGGTTTGATAATAGTGATGAAAAGTTGCCATTTTGTGTGAAAATAATGTGTGAAAAATCTTAGATCTTTAATCCATTTTTTTCATGCGTCACAAGAGACTTGAAAATTCGAAAATTAGTAAAAAACCACCAATTTATGGTTATTTTTTTAAATTTTTATTTCTTTTATATAGGGTCGGACGGGGTATCACTGCGCACAATCCCGCAAACTCTGTATTTACTCGAAAACTAAATGTACTAGAGAAACTCATTTTCTCGTGATAAAATGGTCATAAATGAGGATGGTTCTCAACCAGTTTCGAAATAATAACTAAATAAACTACTTATTGCCAATTTTTTGTGCGTAACTTTTAGTTAGTGCATCGGGGTATCACTGCGCACATGAAGGGGTATTACTGCACATTGCATAAACACAGCACTTCTCTTCCCCACCTAAATACCTCCTGTTCCCATTTTAATGTCCCTCCTCCCCCTATCTAAACCCCCTTCTTTCCCCACCTAAATATCCCTCTCCTCTTATCTCACCCCCCCCCCCTCTCTTCTCATCTAAATCCGCCTCTCCTACCATTTTAATCACACTCTCTCCTAATCAAAATCTCCCTCTCTTTCCTTTAAATCCCTCTCTTCCCCATCTATTTCCCTCTCTCCCCCATTTATTTCTCCTCTCCCACATCTTAATCCTCCTCCCCCTCATCTAAACGTCTATGCTTCCTCCTCTACATGCCCTCTCCCCAATCTACTTGTCCCTTTCTTTTTAAACACATTTAATGAATCTGCAACAAATATTTAACATTTAAATTCTACGAAACAAGTTAACTACTTATATAAAATAATATAATACGATCTTAGGTTTATTGTAAATCAATATTTATTGATTCAAAACTCATATTTTTTATATATATTTACAAATAAATATAGTTATTAATGATTCGCAGTGATACTCCTCTACCTCTAAATTATCTGGGTAACACTGCGCATGGTTGTGGCAGGAAAACCGTTGAAACTGAGAATTTGAAAATTTGACATAATGTAACTTTTATTGTTTATGCTAACATGTTAAAACAATATGAATCTAAAAATCTTGGTGAAACAGATATTGGAGAGTTAGCGGGATTTAAAAATCACCAGCGCAAACTTTTTTCGGATCGTTCTGAGAGCACTACATATATCGCGACTCAGCTCTAGAAATACTAATAGGAAATACTAATGTCAAATATTTTCCACGTTTTTTTCTATACCTCAAACCTCATTTATTGCTTTAATATATTGTAATAGGTTATTTACAATAATATTTGGTTATCCATAACTAAATTTCGAGTTTCAAAGTCATAGAATATCTTCTTCTTTTGCCATAATTGAGCTAATTATTAGCAAATAAAATAATACAATTGAGTAATAACAAAAGAAAATGACGGTACAGCTCTCTTTTTATTCACATGAAATTAATTAATTGATTTCAAATAATTAATAGCAGAAGTCACCACGAGAAGGTGGCCGCTCATCGTGTTTAGCTCCAACTCAACTCATTCTTCCTACCATTTCTGGGAAACTTTGATTATTTTAGTAACATATTATTAAAATCCTTCTTTATATTAAAATTTGGTTATCACTTTATGTCCTCAATAGTCGAATGGATCAGTCCGCAAGGTTCCTCTTGACATACAACTTCTACGAATGTAGACGTCACTAGCTTTTGTAGGACTCTGTAGGACAATATTTAGTTGTTGGTATTATGATCTTTGTTCTGAAGACTCGATCTCCAACAATGTCCAAAATCATATCTAAGGATAAGGTTTCATCTCTATCAGTTCTAATTTTGTAATCCCTCTATTATTCTATGTTATATATCAAGTCTGACCGCTATTCAGAACCATTTCTCAATGACCCTATTTATTCTGTTACTAGGTAGCTAATGTCTAGAAATAACGTGGTTTTCTATTCTCATGGAATGATACTTTGGGAGAAGGTTGGTTCAATGTGGCGAATCCATCCCTATGAATTGTTATATTAGCCCAACCTGATGTAGCGTATCAAAATTATATGGCTGAAACTTGATTAACATATAGACCGCATCTTGGGTCAAAAAAATATTTTTACAAAAAAATAAACAGTACCAATACGATTTGTCAAACTAGGCCCCACATGGGCCCCATTTACTTGTTTTGCTAACTTGCTTGAGACCTCAATAATCTACACAAATGTTTAGACCCATCAAAGACTGACGGATATACTCTATTCGAAAACCAAATGGTATGTGAACTTTCATT
>CANNZV010004044.1:0-48509 GCA_947561585.1 Caprella mutica
CCTTGCCGCCTGAGAAAGAAAAACAGGTCCGTTGGGGCATCATCGCCCTGATGGTGGTTGCCGGGTTCTTTCTGGGGGGAATTCCCGGTGCCGTTTTCGGCGCGTTGTTCGGGTGGTTCTTTGGCTGGTTCATCTATTGGGTCGGCATGACACGCTATCGCGCGCATCTTGTGCCATATCTGACCGCTGGCCAAGTTCTGTGGCACTATAGTTTCCGTGTGCTTTGTGGCGCAATCTTTGTGTTCCTCATCACACCGATCCTTGTGGTTTTGCCGCTCAGCTTCAATGCGCAGGACTTCTTCACCTTCACGCCCGAAATGCTGCGGTTTGATCCCGAAGGGTACAGCCTCAAGCATTACCGCGAATTTTTCAGTTCGGACGATTGGCAACAGGCGGTGTGGAACTCGATCAAGATTGCACCGGCAGCGACGCTGTTGTCTGTCAGCTTTGGCACACTCGCGGCGATTGGCCTTAGCCAGCCGCATGTGCCGTTCCGCCGCGCCATCATGGCGATTTTGATTTCGCCGATGATTGTTCCGCTGATCATTTCGGCGGCTGGCATGTACTTCTTCTATTCGCGTCTGGGCCTTCAGGGCACGTACCTGGGGGTTGTGCTGGCGCACGCTGCTTTGGGTATTCCGTTTGTCATTATCACGGTGACTGCGACATTGGTTGGCTTTGACCGATCGCTGACTCGCGCTGCGGCGAACATGGGTGCAGATCCTGTCACAACCTTCTTCCGGGTGCAGATGCCGCTGATCCTGCCGGGTGTCATCTCTGGAGGCTTGTTCGCGTTCATCACGTCGTTTGACGAAGTGGTGGTGGTGATCTTTGTAGGATCGGCCAATCAGCAAACGCTGCCATGGCAGATGTTCACCGGCCTGCGCGAACAGATTTCGCCGGTCATTCTGGCGGTGGCAACGATACTGGTTGCGATTTCAATCATCTTGCTGGCAACCGTTGAAATGCTACGGCGCCGGTCGGAACGCCTACGTGGCATGAGCCCGGGTTAACGCGACGCGACAGAAATAATTGTGGGGCCGCGCGATTTTCGCGCGGCCTTTCATCTTTTGGAAAGGCAAAAGAGCAATGGTGGCCCAAAGCCATGCGCAGGATTGCCAATGTCCCATCACGATACCGCCTTGTCAGAACAGCGCCGCACCGTCATCGACAGTCCAACCCCGTTTGAATTTGATGACATCTTTTATTCGCGCACAGATCATCGGGGTGTGATCCTTGAAGCCAACGGTCAGTTCCGTCGCATTTCTGGGTACCTGTGGGAAGAATTGAAAGGCGCGCCGCACAAAATTGTGCGTCATCCCGACATGCCCAAGGGTGTGTTTCATTTATTCTGGGAACGATTGAATGCAGGGCTGCCAATGGTCGCCTATGTGAAAAACAGGTCAAAAGACGGGCGCTACTACTGGGTTATTGCGCTGACCAGTCCCTTGGACGGCGGATATATTTCGGTTCGGTTCAAACCGTCAGGGCCCCTGTTTCAGAAAGTTCAGGACATTTACGCTGACATGCGCAGTGCTGAACAGGGCGGTGCCAGCCCTGCAGATAGTGCGCGGATGTTGTCGGACCGGATTATTGAATTGGGGTTCCCGACCTTGGACGCGTTCTTTGGTGTGGCCCTCGCGGATGAATATGAAAAAATGGCGGCCCAAATCAACCGACCGACTGGGCAGGTCAACAGGCGTTTTCGCGACATGCACGAAACCATCCAGAAAGTCAGCGATGAAACCGCAAGCCTTGCGCATGTCATCAAGGCCATTCGGACAGTGCCCATGAACATGCGTATTCTTGCGACGCGTCTTGAAAATGCGGGCGGGCCGATCAGCGCGATTTCGGTGAACTATGGTTCAATGCTGGATGAAATGTCAACTTGGGTCGACACGTTCCGGGAAGGGGACCAAAGCCCCTACAGGGTGATTTATGACGCCATTACGGAAGGCATGTTTCTTATGAATGCGGCATCTGTGCAGCGCCAGATGTGCGAAAGATTTGACACAGATTTGCAAGGTGCCGCGAACAAAGAACAACTTTATGATGATCGCGAAACGCTGCAAAGCATATCCCACCATTACGAAGAACTGGCGGCCTCGGCCACGCGTCGCTGCGAACGAGAAGTTCGGCGTTTTAGCCGAAGCGTGTTGGATATGAAGCGGTTTGTTACGGGGGCTGAGCTCTGCACGGATGATGTGCAAAATCGAAAGCGCGGCATTGCACGGAACGGGGGATTCATCCCTTGCGGGGATCGTCAATCAGTTAGACGCTGGACAAGAAGAAATCGAACGCCATCTGTCCCGCATCGTCGAGATGAACACCGCGATTCAAAGTCACGTGGGAATGATCAAGATACAACCCTAGTAAAAGGTGTTGCCGCGTACCGTGATGTCCGATGGTGTTTAGCGTCGCGCCGCCTAACCGCGAGGCGCGCAACCCCAATGCTTGGGACTGCGCGCACCATTTGATCAGCTGCGAACCAGCTTTTCATAGCTTTCGGCGATGTCGCGTGTCAGGGCGCCCACTTCAAATTGGAACTCCCCGATTTGACCAACAGGGGTCACTTCTGCAGCAGTACCTGTCAGCCAGCACTGTTCAAAGCTCTCCAGTTCTTCGGGCATGATGTGGCGTTCATGCACTGTGATGCCTTTTTCGCCCAGCATCTTTAAAACCGTCTGACGGGTCAGGCCATTGAGGAAACAATCCGCTTTTGGCGTGTGCACCTCGCCATCCTTTACAAAAAAGATGTTGGCGCCTGTCGCCTCGGCCACGTACCCGCGATAGTCCATGAACAGCGCGTCTGAACATCCCTTGGCCTCGGCCTCGTGTTTGGAAATTGTGCAGATCATGTAAAGGCCCGCCGCCTTGGCGTGGACCGGAATAGTTTCGGGGGACGGACGTTTCCATTTGGAAATGTCCAGTTTGGCACCCTTCATTTTGGCGTCGCCATAATAGTTGCCCCATTCCCAGGCCGCGATTGCCAGGCGAACAGGGTTGCGCGCCGATGCGATACCTATGTCTTCGCCAGCTCCGCGCCAGGCCACAGCCCGCACATAAGCATTTGTAAAACCGTTCGCCTCAAGCACCAGTTGTTTGGCAGCCTCGATTTCGTCGACGGAATACGGGATTTTGAAATCCAGTTCGCCGGCGGAAAAATGCAGCCGTTCCGAGTGTTGGCGCGACAGAAAGATCTTGCCGTTATACGCCCGCTCGCCTTCAAATACGGATGAGGCGTAGTGCAGGCCGTGGGTCAGGACATGGACCTGAGCATCGCGCCATTCAACCAACTGCCCATCCAGCCAGATCTTGCCGTCACGGTCGTCATATGCTGGGCCTGCCATATCGCTTCTCCTTCGCATGGCTTTTCGAATGTTGCGCAAAATCAGACCGGATCGGACGTAAAGTTGCGCCAAAACTGAGATTCGCTACCAGTCTGCGCTTGGAATGTCAATAAGACTGACTTAAAATGAGGCAGACCGCTAAAGGAGCGCAGGCCGCATGGATGATCCGCAAGGCACTCGGGATACCGGGGGTGAGACGCTTTTGTATCTGACGGACGAGCAGCTTCGTCAGGGGGCCGAGGCCATGTTCTTTGCGTATCGGGGCTTTACCGCCGATCCGGACCGCATTCTTGTGGGGCTCAGCTATGGCCGTGCGCATCACAGGGCTCTGCATTTCATACATGGCGCGCCGGGCACAACTGTGAACAACCTGCTGAATATTTTGGGTGTCACCAAACAATCTCTCAATCGTGTGTTGCGCACTTTGATCGAGGACGGTCTTGTGGAAAGCCGTGTTGGGCGTGTCGACAAACGCGAACGTCATCTGTTTCTGACGGATGCAGGGCAGTCGCTTGAAAAAGAACTCAGCGATGCGCAGCGGGCGCGGATGCGGACGGCCTTTAAACAGGCTGGCCCCGACGCGGTGTCTGGGTTTCGCAAGGTGTTGGAGGCAATGATGGACCCTGAGATGCGGCGGCAGTACCATAAGCTCAGGGAGGGGCGAGGATGAGCGAACCGGATGCCCATCTGCTGATTGTGGATGATGACGAACGGATTAGGGGGCTTTTGCAAAAGTTCCTGATGCGGAACGGATTTTTGGTGACAGCAGCGCGCGATGCGGCCCACGCGCGCCGCATTCTCAGCGGTTTGGATTTTGACCTTGTCGTGTTGGACGTGATGATGCCGGGCGAGGATGGCGTTAGCCTGACCAAGGGCATTCGCGAAACGTCTATGACGCCGATTCTCTTGTTGACCGCGCGGGCCGAAACTGACGACCGGATTGCCGGACTGGAAGCAGGCGCCGATGACTATCTGGCCAAACCTTTTGAGCCCAAGGAATTGCTGCTGCGGATCAATGCGATCTTGCGGCGCATGCCCGAACCCAGCGCGTCGGTGGCTGCGCCCAAACTGCTGACACTTGGAGAATTTAGGTATGATATCGAACGAGGTGAGATGTGGCTCGGCGATGATCCAGTCCGTCTGACGGCAACGGAAAGCCAGTTGATGCGGATTTTCTCGGCCAAACCCGGTGAACCGATCAGCCGTGCCAAACTGGTTGAAGAGCTGGGTCGCGACAAGGGGCAGGCACAAGAACGCGCTGTGGATGTTCAAATCACCCGGCTGCGGCGCAAACTGGAAGCCGACCCTAAGAACCCACGCTATTTGCAGACCGTACGCGGCGCCGGGTATATGTTGGCGCCGGATTGACCGGTCTGCGAATGCGCACCGCCACGGGAGGACACAAATGACGACTGCTTTGATCACCCATGCAGATTGCCTGAACCACGTGACACCGGATGGCCACCCCGAACGTGTGGCGCGGCTTGAGCATGTGTTGCACGCTTTGGCGGGGCTTGAACTTAAACGCGTCACGGCGCGCGAAGCTGAAGACGAAAATCTGCTTAGGTCGCACCCACAACGGTATATCGACCGGATCAAGGCGGCGGTGCCAGCCGAGGGGCATCACCAGTTGGATGCGGATACTTGGATGTCACCGGGGTCCGTGCGCGGGGCTTATCTGGCTGCGGGGGCTGCTGTGCAGGCGGTGGACATGGTTTTGGGCGGCGAAGTTGCAAATGCGTTTTGTGCAACGCGCCCGCCGGGCCACCACGCGGAACGCGAAACGCCGATGGGATTTTGCCTGTTCGGCAACGCGGCGCTTGCGGCCAAGCATGCTTTGGATGTGCACGGATTAGAGCGCGTCGCGGTGGTGGATTTCGACGTGCATCATGGAAATGGTACGCAGGACCTGCTGTGGGACGAACCGCGCGCGCTTTTTATCGGGTCACATCAGATGCCGCTTTGGCCCGGAACCGGTAACGCGGACGAACGTGGCGCACATGACAACGTGCTTAACCTGCCGCTGCCTCCGCACAGCACAGGCGCGGAAATGCGCTCTGTCTATTCGGCTACTGTGTTCCCACGACTGCGGGCGTTCAAACCGGACCTGCTGATCATTTCTGCAGGGTTCGATGCCCATCAAGACGATCCGCTTGCACAGCTGCGTTGGACGACAGGCGATTTCGCATGGGTTACGCGGGAACTGTGCCTTGTTGCGCAAGAAGTCTGCGGCGGGCGCGTGGTCTCGACTTTGGAAGGCGGCTATGATCTTGAGGCGCTGGCAGCGTCAGCCAAGGCGCATGTCGAAGCATTGATGGAGGCGGGCAAATGAGCGGGCAAGATGTAAACGACATGAGCTTTGAGCAGGCCATGGCCGAGCTGGAACAGGTCGTAGGCCAGTTGGAACGGGGCGATGTCGCCTTGGAAGAATCGATCGCGCTTTATGAACGCGGCGCAGCACTGAAAAAGCGCTGTGAAACCAAGCTGAAAGAGGCCGAAGAAAAGGTCGCGGCCATCACGCTGGACGCCGATGGCAACCCAACCGGGACGAAGCCTCTGGATGCTGGCTGAGACGTTGGATTTCCACGCAACGCTCGAGCGCGCACGCGCGCTCAGTGATGCCCGGATCACAGCCGTGTTGGACGGGCAGAGCGGCACGGTGGCCGAGGCCATGCGCTATGCTGTTCTGGGCGGCAAGGGATTACGCGGCTTTCTGGTGATCGAGGGCGCGCGCCTGCATGGGATTGCGCCGGATGTCGCCGCCGATGCCGCGGCTGCGATCGAATGCCTGCACGCCTACAGTCTTGTTCATGACGATCTGCCGTGCATGGATGACGACGATATGCGCCGGGGCAAACCGACGGTGCACCGCGCGTGGGATGAAGCGACGGCTGTTCTGGCCGGGGATGCACTGCAGGCCATTGCGTTTGAATTGGTGGCTGGCGTCAACGCGCCTGCGCTCGCACGCGTTGATCTGACCATGAGCCTTGCCAAAGCTTCGGGCGTGGCGGGAATGGTCGGAGGGCAGGCGATGGATATCGCTGCAGAAAGCGCGGGAACGCCTTTGTCGCTGGATCAGATCACAACTCTTCAGGCCGGGAAAACCGGGGCTCTGATCACATGGTCGGCCTGCGCCGGTGCACGCTTGGCCGGTGCGGATACCTCGGCGCTTAAGGCCTATGGCGACGCGCTTGGCCTTGCCTTCCAGATTTGGGACGATGTGTTGGACGTCGAAGGCGACGCTTCTCAGATGGGCAAGGCAGTGGGCAAAGACGCGGACCGGGGCAAGGCAACTTTTGTCAGCCATCTGGGTCTGGACGGGGCAAAAAGCCGCGCTGCGGAATTGGTGCACAAAGCCTGCACAGCCCTAGATATATATGGTGACGATGCCGAGTGCTTGCGGGAATGCGCCCGCTTCGTTATTTCGCGCCAGAACTGATGTAACCGGAGACACCATGTCCCAACGTCCCGATACGCCGCTGCTTGACCGGGTCAACGTGCCCGCCGATCTCAAGCAATTCTCGGACGCAGAACTTGAACGCGTGGCCGATGAATTGCGCACCGAAACCATTGCAGCGGTATCCGAAACCGGCGGGCATTTGGGCGCGGGTCTGGGTGTGGTGGAACTGACGGTGGCGCTGCATGCGGTTTTCGACGCGCCGCGCGACAAGATCATCTGGGACGTGTCGCACCAGTGTTACCCTCACAAAATCCTGACCGGGCGCCGTGACCGCATCCGCACGTTGCGCACCAAGGATGGGTTGAGCGGGTTCACCAAACGGTCTGAATCCCCGTACGATCCCTTTGGAGCCGCGCATTCCAGCACGTCGATTTCTGCCGCCTTGGGCTTTGCCGTGGCGCGCGATCTGGGTGGGGCATGCGACACCGGGCACGGCGACGCGATTGCGGTGATTGGCGACGGGTCGATGAGCGCCGGCATGGCGTTTGAAGCGATGAACAACGCGGGCCATCTGGGCAAGCGGCTGATCGTGATCCTCAATGACAACGAAATGTCGATTGCCCCGCCGACGGGGGCGTTGTCGACGTACCTCAGCCGACTGTATGCCGAAGCGCCGTTTCAGGACCTGAAAGCCGCGGCCAAGGGCGCGGTCAGCATGTTGCCGGAACCGTTCCGCGAAGGCGCAAAGCGGGCCAAGGAAATGCTGAAAGGCATGGCCGTAGGCGGCACTATGTTCGAAGAACTGGGCTTTAGCTATCTTGGCCCGATTGATGGCCATGATCTGGGCCAGATCTTGCCGGTACTGCGCACCGTGCGGCAACGCGCGACCGGGCCAATCCTGATCCACGCGATCACCCGTAAGGGCAAAGGATACGCCCCTGCGGAATCCGCCGATGACAAAGGCCACGCAACTGCCAAGTTTGATGTCATCACCGGCAAACAGAAAAAAGCGCCCAGCAATGCGCCGTCTTATACGTCGGTCTTTGGGCAGGCGTTGGTTGATCACGCGGCTGAAGATCCGCGCATTTGTGCTGTGACGGCGGCGATGCCGGATGGCACGGGGTTGAACCTGATGGCGGAACGCTACCCGTCACGCTGTTTCGACGTGGGGATTGCAGAACAGCATGGCGTAACCTTTGCCGCCGGTCTGGCAGCAGGGGGCATGCGCCCATTCTGTGCGATGTATTCGACGTTCCTGCAACGCGGCTACGATCAGGTTGTGCACGACGTGGCAATCCAACGCTTGCCGGTGCGCTTTGCGATTGACCGCGCGGGTCTGGTGGGGGCCGATGGCGCGACGCACGCTGGGTCGTTCGACGTTGCCTATCTGGCGAACCTGCCGGGGATGGTCGTGATGGCCGCCGCCGATGAGGCCGAGTTGAAACACATGGTCGCCACCGCCGCCGCCTACGACGACGGGCCAATCGCGTTTCGGTATCCGCGCGGCGAAGGTGAAGGCGTTGAAATGCCCGAGCGTGGCGAGGTGCTGGAGATCGGCAAAGGCCGTATGGTGCGCGAAGGCAAGGGCGTGGCGATCCTGTCATTCGGCACTCGTTTGGGCGAGGTTCTCAAGGCATGCGAATCTTTGACCGCCAAGGGGATCACCCCCACGGTGGCCGATGCACGTTTTGCCAAACCGCTGGACCGCGACATGATCCTGCAGCTGGCGTCCGAACACGATGCGCTGATCACCATCGAAGAAGGCGCCGTTGGTGGATTTGGCAGCCACGTGGCTCAGCTTTTGGCTGACGAAGCTGTGTTTGATGGTGGCATCAAGTTTCGGTCGATGGTGTTGCCTGACACGTTCATTGATCAAGCCAGCCCGGCGGACATGTACGCAGTTGCGCAATTGAACGCCTTGGATATCGAAACGAAGGTGCTGGATGTTTTGGGGGTGAAGTCCTTGGACAAACGCGCCTGATGCGTTGGTCCGTGGCCTGAAACACGTCCGCCTTTTCAAACATCGCCCTGCAACAAAAAAGCCCCGCCAAATCGGCGGGGCTTTTTCAGGTCGTCAGATCAGACCTTAGTCTTCGGTGCGGCCCTTGCCCTTGACCGGCGCCCAGATGCGCTTGTTGGTCAGGTACAGCAGGACCGACAGAACGGCCAGAAACAGAACGGCGGTAAAGCCTGCCTGCTTGCGTGCCATCATCTTGGGTTCTGCGGCCCACATCAGGAAGGCTGCAACGTCCTCTGCTTCATGGTGCAGATCGTTCGAATGACCATCGTCAAAGTCCACGTCTTCGCCGTACAGCGGCGGAGCCATGGCGATCCAGCCACCGGGGAAAGCGGTGTTTTCATAGAAGGTCACACCGGCCTGTTCCTTGGTTTCGCCAGTATAGCCTGTCAGCAACGACGCGATGTATTCCGGGCCGCCCATGCCTTTGACCATCTGGTTGATGCCCAGACCGTAGGGGCCATGGAAACCAGCGCGTGCCTTTGCCATCATCGACAGGTCAGGGGCTGTTTCCAGCGCGCTGCCGGGGAAGAAATCCGTCGGCTTGGCCGCGCGGAAATCATCCAGTTCGGCGTCGAACACTTCAAAGTTCTGTTCGGCGTAGGCAATCACTTCTTCTTCCGAGAAGTGTGGACCACCTTCGTCGCCCAGTGACCGGATTGGCACGAACTTCATGCCGTGGCATGCCGCGCAGACCTCGGTGTACACCTTGAGGCCGCGTTGCAGCTGGTTCTGGTCGAATGCGCCAAACGGGCCTTCGAACGAAAACGCGAAGTCTTCGACGTGGCTTTCGCCACCGGCAGCCAGAGCACCAGAGGTGCTCAGGGCCAGTGCTGCGACAGCCGAGAGGGTGAGTTTCTTGAACATCTTAAGCGTTCCTTTCTCTTACTCGGCCGGCGTTGCGGCGTCAGAGGACTTGCCATAGTGGGCGTTGAAGTCGTCCTCGATGGTGTCCGGTGTCGGCAGCGGCTTTTCGATCACGCCCATCAGCGGCAGGATCACCAGAAAGTAGGCGAACCAGTAGGCCGATGCGATCAGCGAGAAGCTGGCATAGGGTTCTTCTGCGGGCATGGCACCCAGCCACATCAGCAAGAAGAAGTCGATGACCAGAATCCAGAACCACCACTTGAGCATCGGACGGAAGCGCGCCGAACGAACCGACGATGTGTCCAGCCAAGGCGCCAGCGCCATCACGGCGATCGCGCCGAACATGGCCAGAACACCAAAGAACTTGGCGTCAATGATGCCACCGGTCACGAAGGACGCGATTTGCACAACCCAGACTTCGGACGTGAAGGCACGCAGGATCGCGTAGAACGGCAGGAAGTACCATTCAGGAACGATGTGCGCAGGCGTCGAAAGCGGGTTCGCTTCGATGTAGTTGTCAGGGTGACCCAGATAGTTGGGCATAAAGCCAACGATTGCCCAGAAAACGGCCAGAACCACGACAAGGGCGAACACGTCCTTGATCACAAAGTAGGGCCAGAAGGGCAGGGTGTCTTTCTTGGCGTCTTCTTTCGAGGTGCGGCGTACTTCGACACCGGTCGGGTTGTTGTTGCCCGTGGTGTGGAAGGCCCAGATGTGCACGGCCACAAGCGCGGCAATGACGAAAGGCAGCAGGTAGTGCAACGAGAAGAAGCGGTTCAGCGTGGCGTTGTCCACGGCAGGTCCGCCCAGCAGCCAAGTCTGGATCGGTTCACCGATCAGCGGGATCGCACCAAACAGGCCGGTGATCACAGTCGCGCCCCAGAAGGACATCTGACCCCAAGGCAGAACATAGCCCATGAACGCTGTTCCCATCATGGCAAGATAGATCAGCATACCAATGATCCACGTGATTTCGCGGGGCGCCTTGTAAGAGCCGTAGTAGAGACCGCGGAAAATGTGGATGTAGACCGCAACAAAGAACAGCGACGCGCCGTTCATATGCAGGTAACGGATCATGTGACCGCCATTCACGTCGCGCATGATGTGCTCGACCGAGGCAAAGGCGTAATCAACATGGGGGGTGTAGTGCATCACAAGCACGATGCCGGTGACAATCATGTGCACCAGGCAATAAGCAAGAACGATACCCCAGATCCACCACCAGTTCAGGTTCTTGGGTGTGGGGATCATGATGGTGTCATAGATCAGACCAACGATGGGAAGGCGCTTGTGCAGCCACTTCTCACCGCCCGTCTTGGGTTCGTAATGGTCGTGTGGAATTCCAGACATGTCGCGCTCCCTTAACCGAGTTTGATGGTCGAACCGTCAACCCATTCGGCGGGCGGGACGGGAAGGTTTTCAGGGGCCGGGCCTTTGCGGATGCGGCCTGACAGGTCGTAGTGCGACCCGTGGCAGGGGCAGAACCAGCCCTTGTAGTCGCCAGCATCGCCCAATGGAACACAGCCCAAGTGCGTGCACACGCCCATTTGGACCAGCCATGCACCTGCGCCTTCGCCTTCGGGCGACGGCATGGTGCGGTTCGCATCGGTTGCCGGAGCGGCTTCGTCCGCGAGGTTCGCATTGCGAGCGAACGCGTCAACCACGTCGACACCCTCTTGGAATGCGACTTCTTGTTCCTGCGCTTCGGCGATTTCTGCGCCGGTGCGGTGACGGATAAAGACCGGCTTGCCCAGCCATTTCACCGTCAGCTGCGTGCCCGGCTCAACACCGGAGACATCGACGCGAATCGATGCAAGCGCGCGAACGTCCGCGGATGGGTTCATCTGATTGACAAGAGGCCAGACAGCCGCGCCTGTCGCGACTGCCCCTGCGCCAGCCGGTGGCATAGTAGAGGAAGTCCCTCCGGGTGCCTTCGTGATCGTCTGCGTGTGACACGAGGTTTTCTCCATTTTTCGGGGCCGAAGAGGCGGCCACAGTAAAACCTGTCCGCAGCCAAGCCGCGGGCGTTTCCGCGGGCGTATTTACCTCTATGGCGATTGCCCGTCCAGCGTACAAACGGGCAACAGCGAGATAAGGGCGGATGTGTCGCGGTTGAAAAGCACTTGGGCGGGTGCTTATGTCGGCTCACAAGCTTGGAGACATGAAAATGCGTCACCTGATTCTCTCTACCGCTGTAGGATTGGCACTGGCATCCTCTGCCTCTGCCGAGATGGAACTGTCGCTTTATACTGGCTGGCAAACCTTGCCGCACAGCCGCATGAGCGGAGAGCTTCCCAATGGCGGTGGGGCATATGACGCATTGATCGGGTGGGACGGCAAGCCGTTCTCTAACCCCATTTATTATGGCGCGCGCGCAACGTGGTGGCGCAACGAAAAGCTGGGCTTTGGCCTAGAGTACACCCATACCAAAGCCTATGTGCCTGCCTCAGAACGTACACCGCTTGGGTTTTCCGGCTGGAATTCAGTGACGGGGCCAATGTGTTGACCGCGAACGTCATGCGCCGCTGGCAGGACAAGTTTGGCAATCTGACACCTTACGTGGCGGCGGTGTCGGTGTGGCGTTCCCGCATGTGGATGCAACGCATGCCAGCGGATCGCGCACTATGGTTTTCAATTGACCGGTCCTGCCGTTCGGATGCTCGCCGGTGCAAGCTATCCGTTGAACGACAGGTTTTCGGTGTTCGGGGAATACCAGTTTACGTATTCGTGGAACGAGGGTGAATTCGAGGACGGTGGCACCTTCAGCACCGACATCAAGACCAACGCCCTGAACTTTGGCGTGTCTTTGAATTTCTAAAGCGAAGGTGGGTTGCAAACCCACCCTACTCGAAACGTTGGCGGCGGGGATAACCCCGCCGTTTTGTCATTCCGGGGCCGTGGCTTGCATGGCGGGGCGCTGTGCAAAGGCCGCTTCCCAGTCGTTCAATGCCGGATGCCTGTGCGCCAACTGCGCGCGTCGTGACGCAAGTCGAGATAGCCAAGCGCGCAACCCATACCGATTTGCGCCATGTCCAACGGCCCGGCAAGATTGGCCATCCAACGGGTTTCGACCGCATCCAATGCGCGGGTGATCTTGGCCCATTGGCCCTCCATCCAATCAGATGACACCTGCTCGGGGGCTGCGGAAACGCATTTCGTAGGTGATCAGAACCGCCGCCTCCATGATTGCATCCGCAGTCGCTTCGAGTGTCAGCGTGTCCCAAAGCCGCGCCTCGGGATACAGGCCTGCCTTTGCGCGGTCATCCAGATACCGGCAAATCACCCGGCTGTCATACAGTGTCGGACCACCGGCACGGATCAGGGCGGGGATCTTGCCCAAGGGATTGGCGGCAATCAATGTGGGGTCGGGTGTGATCGGTGTCGTTGTGACATCGACGATCTCGGTTTCCTCCAACAGACCAGTTTCGTGAAGCGTGACCATGACCTTGCGGACAAAGGGCGATGCGGGGGAGTGCAGGAGTTTCATGGGGGCAACCTTTTCGAAGCGCCGAGTGATATTGATAATAGCCGGATAAGTGGGCAAGGTCGGCGTCGACGCCAATTTAGGGGCTTTGCCTTGGATAGCCAGAGTTTTGTTTCGCCAGAATTTGTAAGAGGTCAGACACAAGGCTTTGATCTGTATTTGCTGTCCGGCCCAATCCAACATGGCATACATGGATATCAATGACAGTTTTGTTCCTTCGATAATGCATGCGCGCCAAGGCGCGCCTTTTGCAGTCGTCAAGACCGCGCAGGCCAAGATGCCAATCCAGCGATGGCTGGCAGATTGGACCGAGCTGACCGGAGAGCAGGGCCATCGCCGAAACGGCATCATCTACCGTCAATTGCTGCGACACGTACGGACACGTCATCGGGAAGTCACAGCCGGGCGGGTTAGTCTGGCGTGGATGCAAGGAGAGGCGGATGCGTCCCGTTTCCTGTCACATTATTACGAATTACGAGATCGGAATGCGTCACTTGATCACCAAACTGGAGAGCGACTTGGCGGTCGAAAACCTGCGCGGTGTGATCGGAAGACTAGCCAGCCGGGAATTGGAAAGCCCGTTAAGAGAAAGCTGGCACAACATGCGCGATATTCAGGTGCGTTTCGCGGAAAACCGGCCTGGCTGGACATGGATCGACACGGACGAGCTCAGCGTAGAACTGTTGACGCCTCATTTCACGTCCGAAGGCTACGACGAACTGGGTCGCAGGTTCGCGCGGGCCTGTCTGGAAGTCGCCTAACCCGCCTTTGGGTGGGTCGCCTCATAGACTTTCATCAACTGCACCTGATCAACCGAGGTATAGGCTTGTGTCGTCGACAATGACGAATGGCCCAGCAATTCCTGAATGGCGCGCAGGTCTCCGCCCGCCGACAACAGATGTGTGGCAAAGCTGTGCCGCATGGCGTGCGGCGTGGCTGTGGCCGGCAAGCCAAGTTGCATACGGGCCTGCGCGGTGACCTTTTGGATGGTGCGCTGGTTCAACGGTCCACCCCGCACCCCGCGAAAGATCGGATCGTCAGGCGTCATGTCATAAGGGCACGCGCGCAGGTACGCATCGACTACGCTACGCGCGACGGGTAAAACCGGCACAATGCGTTCCTTGCGACCTTTGCCAAGAATGCGCAGCGATTCACCCAGTGGCAGATCGCGCCCGGTCAGGCCGAGCGCTTCGGATATCCGCAGACCGCAGCCATAGAGTAGAGTAACCACCGCCATATCGCGGGCAGCGACCCACGGTTCGGTAGATTGAAATCCGACCGTATCGATCATCGCGCGCGCTGCGTCTTCGGTCAGCGGGCGGGGAAGTTTTTTCTGGAACTTGGGTGCTCGGGCGGACAGCACTGCAGTGGGTTCAAACCCTTGGCGTTCGGACAGCCATCGGTAAAAGCTTTTGACCGCCGACAGTTTGCGTGCCACCGAACGCGACCCGACATCGTTGCGTCGTAGATGCGCATCCATGACCGCATGTCGCTGACCGTAACCCGTGACAACGGTGCCAGCCCCTGCGGTTCGGCGTGATGCGCTGTGAGAAAGGCGATGAAATCCAGAACGTCGCCGCGATATGCGTTGATCGTGTGTTCTGACGCGGCCTTGAGCGCGGGGTGCTGTCCAGCCAAGTGGCGAGCGCGTCGTGCAGGCGATATGGCAAAGGCCTCAGCCACGTGCCGGGGCGCCTGCGCGAGTATTGTGTATGTCGGTCACGACAACCAGCGGCGCATTGTCCGTTCGAACACGCCTGCAAAAAATGCGAGCAAGTCAGTACCCTGCTGCGGAGTGAACTGGTGCGGGTCTTCTGATCCCATGACCAGCAGACCGGGCAAGCGGCCCGGACCGAAATCCAGTTTTAAGCAGGCCTCGGACCGAATCCATTCCGCTTTTTCAGCATAGATGCGACCATCTCCGGCTTGCACTTGGCGAAGTGTTACCTGCTTGAGCGGGGCTTCGCGCCCATCTGACACATAGGTTGCGACAAAACCGGGTTCCGCGACCGACAACACGTCGCCCAGACGTTTGACCACGGGTTCATTGTCGTTTTGCGCCGACTCGAGAACCAGCTTGATCACGTCGACACGCAAGATTTGCGCCACTTCGCCGCCCAGATCGCGCAGAAAAGGTTCAAATTCGACTGGGTCCAGCATCCGTAGGACAGCGCGGTGAATCTGGTTGGTGCCAGCAAGGTTTTCGTAAGCTGCGGCAATAACGGAACGGTGCGTGTCTTCCAGCCGGTCAAGCCGCGCCTCAAGCCGTTCCATAGCGATGCCACGCAGGTCGATGATGTTGCCACCCATGCTGCGTTCATTGGCAGCGATCAAAGCGTGCATCAGGTCCTTATCGTCCAGAATCATGTCCGGGCGGGAAATGATTGTCTCCCGAAGAGTCTCTTCGATTCGCTGACTGCTGCTCATGACTGTCCTGTGCTGCTCTGTAACGGGATCGGCACGATGCGACCTCTTGATTGGGTTCTCTTTGGCCTTTTGAGCCGTGGACTGTCAAGGAAATCCGGGCCACCAAAGCACCTGCGCGACTAGGCGCGGGCGTTTTGACACAACCCGGAAACGTGCCAAGATGGTGCACACGCACCTGCGTGTCATTGGCCCAAGGAGGAACACCCATGCCGTCCATTGCCAGCAAAGCAGACCTGCAAACCGTGATCACAACCTTTGAAACCAGCCCGGGGACCTGTCAGGACCTCTTGGATGAATTGACCGACGCGTATCAGCAATTCATTTCAAAACAGCCGGGTTTCGTGGCTGCGGGCCTGCACGTAAACGATGCGCAGACCCGGATTGCCAACTATTCTCAATGGCGCCGACGCGAGGATTTTCAGGCCATGCTGCGTTCAGACGAAATGCGCACGCGCAATCGCCGGATCGGGGCGTTATGCAGAACGTTTGAACCGGTGATGTACGACGTCGCGGCGACATTTGGATCAATTCCCTAGGCGGCGATCTGGTCCGCAGAGTGGGTCACGCATAGCCGGAAACCCGCGCCGCGTACCGTTTGTATGCGCAGATCATCGCCTGCCGGTGCAAGGGCTGCACGCAGACTGCAAATGTAGACATCAAAGACCCGTGCGTCCGGTTCGTTTTCGAACCCGTAGATATGCGCCAACAGATCATCGCGGCTGATCAACGCGCCGGTGCGCAGGCTAAGGTATTCGAGGATTTCGTACAGTTTTGGTGTCAACAACAACGGCGTGTCGTCCAGAAAGACGCGTCGGCGATCCAAATCGATGGTCAAGGGGCCCAGATGCAGGCTGGATTGCGCCTGACCAAACGCACGTCGCGCAATGGAATGCATCCGTGCTGCCATCTCTTCGGGCGGCATCGACTTGGGCAGAACATCGTCGGCCCCGGCTTCTAGGAGTTTGACGGTTTCATTGGCATCCGGCGTGTCTGTGATCACGACGATTGGCAATGTTGCAGACAGATAGCGCAGCTCTTTCAGGCTTGGCCCGTTATGCCCAATTTGATCAGCGGACAGCGCCAGAAGATCGATGTGACCATCCTGCAAATGAGCTGGAATGTCTTCGGGCCCTTCGGTGCGCGTCAGCAAAAACGCCGGTGTCGCGCAAAGTCTGCGCAAGTGTCATCATGGTCCAGGTGGTTTCGGCAATAAGATAGCGCATCGTCATCCTCACATAAGCTTGGCCCGCATCCGGCTGTGAAAAACCGGCAACAGTGACAATCCGCTTTGTGCCTTCTGACAGGATGGCTGGATCACGTGAACGCGCATTCTTTCGCGTAAACCCAGCGCTAAATCCGAATTGTGGTCGAACTGTGATGGCAACGCGGCAAGGTTGGGGTATCGCCCGGTCGCGGCATGATCTGCGTCAAAGCGGAACGTCTGCATAGCGCGCAGTGTTGGGGCAGGAGGATCACATCATGTATAAAAACATCCTGGTTCCAATCGCGTTTGAAGACGACCAAGATTCCAAGGCCCACGCGGCCATGGACATCGCTAAGGCACTGGCCGCTGATGACGCGCAAATCACCTTGCTGCATGTCATGGAAAGGGTGCCCGGCTATGCCGTCAACTACTTGCCTGCCGACTACGTTGCTCAGTCGCGTGTTGCGGTGCAGGCCGCGCTGGATGAAATGGCGGCATCCTTGCCCAACGGACGCGGTCTGGTGGTCACAGGCCATTCGGGGCGGACGATTCTGGACTGGACCGAGGAACACACACCTGATCTGATCGTGATCGCGTCGCACCGGCCGGGCATGCAGGACCTGTTGCTTGGATCAACGGCCTCTCAGGTGGTACGCCACGCCAAATGCGCTGTTCATGTGCTGCGCTGACTGCGCAACCGCGCACATCGTCTGAGGATTGAACTTTTCCGCCCCTGCCGTAGGTGTAGGGCATGACACATCAATCCGATCACCTAAGCACGCGCCAAGGTCTGCCAGACGCGCTGAAAATCCTGTTGGATGATTTCCCACGCGACGCGTGGCAGGCCCATCCCAATTTTGCGGGCTTGGTGGCGTTTTGGCTCGACCGTCACCTGATGTTTCGCCGATTGGGCGAGGCGTTGCGAACGGATGCCGAAGCGCAGATGGACGACAGGCTGGATACACAGCAAATGCAGGCACGCTTGTCACGGTACGGAGGCATGTTGGTCCAGCAACTACATGGACACCATCAGATCGAAGACATGCACTATTTTCCAGTTCTCAGTGGCAAAGAAACTGCTTTGGCGAGCGGCTTTGACATTCTGGACCGGGATCACCACGCCATGGACGGGTTGCTGGACCGCTTTGCACGATCTGCCAACGGGGTCTTGCAGGGGCAGGCCGAAGTGGGCGTGTTCCGTGATGAATTCTTGTCGTTCGAAGCCATGTTGCTGCGCCACCTTGAAGACGAAGAAGACCTGATTGTCCCTGTGATCCTCAAGCACGGGCCGGATGGGCTTGCCTGACGGTTAGCGCATTTCGGACGTATCAAAATCCACATGGATGTGATTGCCGTCCGGATCGCGGAAATTGACCTGAACCAAGGGAAAGTCCGGCACTGGATCGACAGAATGCGCAATCCTCCGCGTGGTGAGTGTGTCCACAAATGCGGGCATGTCTGTTGCACGAAAGGCAAAATGCTCAAGCGTATTGTCGGGAACCGTCTCGGGCTGATCGGGAACATCAACCAGATGCACATAGGGACGGTCGCCCAGATACAACCAAGCGCCGCCAATGTTGAAAGGCGGGCGCGGTCCGGGGAACATGCCTAAGACATCACCGTAAAATGCTATCATGGCATCCAGATTGCGCGTGCGCACATTTACATGATCAAAGGCAGTCAGAGGCATTTTGCGGATCCGTCAAATGTTTGCGCAAACTGTGGCGCAGAGACCGACGGGGGTAAAGGGCCGACGGCGGCAATCAGTACAAAACTCCGTCAGTTTCATCTGATTTCGCCCGATGGTCTTTCCAACCCTGTCCTGACGGGCCAAACTTGAACTGGCCGACATGATGTGGCGCAAGGACAGATAAAAGGAATAATCCTATGTGGAAATGGTTGGCACTGGCAGGTGCATTGGTTCTGACCGGATGTGGCGTGCCGTTTGTGCCGTTTGTTTGAGCAAATGAAAGGCAATACGATGCGATTACTTCTAATAGGTTTGGCATGCACGTTGTCTGGCGCCGCGTGGGCCGGGGACGTGAATATTACCAAAGACATGGCTTCGGTCACGGTCGAGGGGGCCAACGGCCCAGTCGAAATTTCCCGTGTACAGGACCAAGATGCCGTGATCCTAGGCGATTTCGCCCGGATCGCGCGGCCTTGTCCTTCGTTTTGCATTCAGCCGATGACACCCGCCGAAGGCGTGACCACGGTGGGAGAGCTTGAAGTTTTGGCCGCCTTGCAGGACCCCACCACGCTGGTCGTGGACGGACGTGTGCGCCCGGATTGGGAATCTGGCACAATTCCGGGGTCGATCAGTATGCCGTATACGGAAATGGCCGACCGACTGGGTGAATTGGGGTGTGAACCGGATTTCGAAGGTTTCGAATGTGATGCCGACGCGGTGCCTTCGCTGGTCATGTTCTGCAATGGGCCTTGGTGTGGCCAATCGCCTGCTGCCATCCGCCGTATCATCGACGCGGGATATCCAGCCCAGAAAATCAGCTATTATCGCTGGGGCATGCAAGGCTGGCGGATTCTGGGCCTGACCGTGGCTGGCGGAGAGTGATCGCAGGCGCCCACGGGATATGGGCGCGAAGTATTTGAAGGGTTACTTTGATGCGTGTGCCTACGTTTTTTCTGGTGATGTCTTTTGCCGCTGCCGCGATTGTGTTTTTTGGGGGTCCTACAGGGCCGGGCAGACTTGATGCGCTGTTTTTGATCGCGATCATCGGACTGGCCAGCGCCATTTTGCTGCTGATCGCCTTTCGCCGCCGCAAGACATGGATCGTTCTTGACGGGTCCAACATCATGTATTGGGCCGGGGACGATCCGGACTTGGACACTGTTATCGACGTTCTGCGTTGGCTTGAAGACAGGCAATATGCGCCGGTCGTCTGGTTTGATGCGAACGTTGGTTACAAGGTCGCGGGCCGATTTTTGGGGCCGCAGGATCTGGCGCGGATATTGGCGTTGTCCGGCAATCGGGTTTTCGTCGCGCCCAAGGGAACGCCTGCCGATCCGCTTTTGCTGGCGGATGCCGTCAAACGCCGTGCACGGGTCGTGTCCAACGACCGGTTCCGCGATTGGCACGCCCAGTTCCCGCGCCTGAAGGAGGATGGTTTTGTGGTCAAGGCACGGCGAATGAGTGGAAACCTGACGCTTGACTTGTGACACCCAGCACGGGCTTTGCGCGTCAAAATGTGTTGGGAAACGCGCCGTGCCGGGGTGTAAATCCAACCCAAGCGCCTATCTGTAACGGGTAATGTTTGAACAGGAGAAGACCCATGCAATGTCCGATTGACGGAACCCAGCTTGTGATAGCCGAACGCTCGGGCGTCGAGATTGACTATTGCCCGCAATGCCGCGGCGTCTGGCTGGATCGTGGTGAATTGGACAAAATCATCGAGCGCAACGCGGGATTCGAACCAGATTACGAAGAAGATAGCGGGACAAGTCGCACACGAAAAGAACGGCGCCGTGGCGGTTTTCTTGCGGAAATCTTTGATTTCATCGACTGACGATTGGGCGAGGGGCGAAATCTTGGAAAGAAAGCTGCCCCCTTACGTCAGCCAGATTTAGGGCGCCAGAGGAGTGATTGAGCCCTGCATAGCAGATTTTTTGCGCCTTTGGGTCAATCGCCGGCAATGCCAACCGTGCTGAACACGGTTCCCCTCGTTTAGCGCTTCCGCCGTTTCACGCCACCTCTTTGTCCAGGCCTTCCCGCAGTTGACCGCCCCTTTGCTTTGACGGCGTCGGCTGATGCCTTTTCAACGGCTTGTTGCCGTGCCAGTGGGTCGTCGGACACGGCCAGATCCACCGCTTCCAGTCGTTTGACCTCGTCGCGCAAACGCGCCGCTTCTTCGAATTCGAGGTTTTCTGCGGCCTTGCGCATGTCGGCCTTGAGGCCTTCAAGGACCGCTTGCAGGTTCGAGCCTTGCAGTTTGTCGTCGATCTTGGCGGTGACGCGGGATTGGTCCGTGTCGCCCTGATACAGCCCGGCCAGAATGTCTTCGACATTCTTTTTGACCGTCGCGGGCGTGATGCCGTGTTCTTCGTTATAGGCGATCTGTTTGGCGCGGCGGCGGTTGGTTTCGGCCAGAGCCCGCTCCATCGATCCGGTCATACGGTCGGCGTACATGATGACCCGACCGTCGGCATTTCGCGCAGCGCGGCCAATGGTCTGCACAAGCGAGGTTTCAGAGCGCAGGAACCCTTCTTTATCGGCGTCCAGAATGGCCACCAGCCCGCATTCGGGAATGTCCAAACCTTCGCGCAGCAGGTTGATGCCAATCAGCACGTCAAACGCGCCCAGCCGTAGGTCGCGCAGGATTTCAATCCGTTCGATGGTGTCGATGTCGCTGTGCATGTAGCGCACTTTGATGCCCTGTTCGTGCAGGTACTCTGTCAGGTCTTCGGCCATGCGTTTGGTCAATGTCGTGACAAGCGTGCGGTATCCATCGGCTGTGACCTTGCGGATTTCGTCAAGCAGGTCGTCAACCTGCATATCGACCGGACGGATTTCAACCTCGGGGTCCAACAGGCCGGTGGGGCGAATAACCTGTTCAGTGAACACGCCGCCCGTCTGTTCCATTTCCCACGACGCAGGTGTGGCCGAAACAAACACCGATTGCGGGCGCATTGCGTCCCATTCTTCGAACTTGAGCGGGCGGTTGTCCATGCATGATGGCAAGCGGAACCCGTGTTCGGCCAGCGTGAATTTGCGTCGGTAGTCGCCCTTGTACATGCCGCCGATCTGCGGGACGCTGACGTGGCTTTCGTCGGCAAAGACAATCGCATTGTCGGGGATAAATTCAAACAGGGTAGGGGGCGGTTCACCCGGTGCCCGACCAGTCAGATAACGCGAATAGTTTTCAATCCCGTTGCAGACGCCCGTGGCTTCCAGCATTTCAAGGTCAAAGTTGGTGCGCTGTTCCAGCCGCTGCGCTTCAAGCAGTTTGCCCTCACCCACCAGTTGGTCCAATCGCTGGCGCAGTTCCTTTTTGATGCCGATCACGGCCTGATGCATCGTCGGTTTCGGCGTCACATAGTGGCTGTTGGCGTAGATACGAATACGGTCAAACGTATCGGTCTTGGCCCCGGTCAGCGGGTCGATTTCGGTGATCGCTTCAAGCTCTTCGCCAAAGAACGACAGCTTCCATGCGCGGTCTTCAAGGTGGGCGGGCCAGATTTCCAGACTGTCGCCGCGCACGCGGAACGACCCACGTTGAAATCCCTGATCGTTGCGGCGGTATTGCTGTGCGACCAGATCCGCCATCACCTTGCGTTGATTGTATTCCGCACCAACGTGCAAATCCTGCGTCATGGCGCCATAGGTTTCGACCGACCCGATGCCATAAATACACGACACCGAGGCCACGATGATCACGTCGTCGCGTTCCAGCAGCGCACGGGTGGCCGAGTGGCGCATCCGGTCGATCTGTTCGTTGATCTGGCTTTCTTTTTCAATATAGGTGTCGCTGCGCGCAACATAGGCTTCGGGTTGGTAGTAGTCGTAGTAGCTGACAAAGTACTCGACAGCGTTTTCCGGAAAGAAGCCTTTGAATTCGCCATAAAGCTGTGCCGCCAGTGTTTTGTTGGGCGCAAGGATGATCGCGGGGCGCTGGGTGTCTTCGATGACCTTGGCCATGGTAAAGGTCTTGCCCGTGCCGGTGGCGCCCAGCAGCACCTGATCGCGTTCGCCCGCCCGCACGCCGCCGGCAAGTTCGACAATCGCTGTGGGCTGGTCGCCCGCCGGTTCAAAGTCGGTATGCAGGATGAACCGCTTGCCGCCCTCCAGCTTGTCACGTTCGCGCACATCGGGCGCGGGGTTGGCCAGCAGGGCCTCGGACTTGTCGGAATGGGCATAGGGCATTGGACGTCTCCTTGCCTGCCAATGTGTCATTGGGATGGGGGATGCAAGGGCGCTGGTGACAAAACCTGTCAGGAAAAGACCGCTTTGACCTGATCCCAAGCGCCCACGGCCCGCAGAAACCAGATCAACGCGATCAACAGGCCAAGATTAGTCAGCACATAGCGCAGGTTGCTGGCTCACATCCAACGGCGCAGAGCGAGGTGGAGAATGGCCGGGTCGGTGCCGCTGGCGATGTGTTTGGCATTGCGTCGGGCCTTGATGACATAGTGGCCCTTAAGTAAAATCTGACCACTTGTTATCAAGGATCCAGAATGCAGAGAAAGATCGGTTTGTTGGCCAGTTTAGGCCCGGCTATCACTGCGATAGTATAACTGATATTGGGCCATTGGAGGCCGAAATTGATTATTACATTAGCTGTCTCGGCTCTTCTGTTTGTAACCCTTTTGGTTAAGGAAATACGAAAAAACGACCCCCTACGGTTCATTTATGCAGGTTATTGAGACAAGAACTATTCTTGGAAATCCAGACGTCGTCACTAAAATCATTCATATTTTTGGAAAGTCAGTCTTGGAAAACGCAGCATGAAGCACGCGATAGTTGCAGCCATGGTCTTCGCCGTTCTGTTTGGCGTGTTTGTGCTTGATGAGGTTACAAATAGAGCAACGAAAGAGCGGCTCGTGGAAAAATACAGGAGCGAGGAGATCCCGTTCGTACCGCAGCGCCATGCCGATGTGCTGCAAGAAAAAAGCCGGTCGTGTGACCTGCACGATGAAGGCACCGGAACGCAACATCTGACGTGTTGGTTCCGTGCCGGAGACTTGCCGCCTGTTGCAAACTATAATTTGGTCGGCCCGACACCTTGGTCGATGAGGCTGTTTTTTGGCCGAATAAGAGAAGAACAGTTAATTGCACGTACCGGTGATACAATTTTCACTTTGGTTCCAATGAAGGAATATTCGCCGTCGCCGTTGCAAAAACAGAGATTTTGATGCTTATGCCACGATCTCGGAAAGATTTTATCTTGATATCGACTTCCCCCGCCCCGGGGCACCGGGAACCCCACACCCTATCCTTATGGATAGGAGGACCAAAGTGCAGTTGCCTATTGGTTTACCCAAATCCTACCTTTGGTCAGGTAAGCAGGCGCTCAGTCCGGACCGGGGCAGCAACCCACCCCTCGCTCCCCGCTTTTCTGGATCGGTGAAGGGCCCTGATTGCCGCTTGTGTGGCACGATGCCCTTGTTTGGCGAATTCGATGCACCTACCGCTTGCCCTGCGGCGCAGAATCCCGGATAAACAGCGCGACATTCATAAAGGGTGACGTCATGCGCGCACGCATCTACCAGCCGGCTAAAACGGCCATGTCTTCGGGTCAGGGCAAAACCAAGGTCTGGCTTTTGGAATTCGCCCCCGCCAGCGCGCGGGAGGTTGATCCGCTGATGGGCTGGACGTCGTCTTCGGACACGCAAACGCAGGTCCGCCTGCGGTTTGACAGCAAAGAGGCCGCACTGGCCTATGCCAAGGAAAACGGCATCGACGCCACGGTTCAGGAACCCAACAAGCGCAAGCCGAATATCCGGGCACGCGGTTACGCTGAAAACTTTGCCGTGGATCGCAAGGGCGCGTGGACGCACTGAACGCGCGTTGATGCAGCGAACAGCGGGCGCCCCACGGGGCGCCTTTTGCGTTTGTGGGATAGGGGGCCGATATGGTTTTGACGACGGGTGAGGGCCACGCGACGGTGATGTTGGCGCATGGTGCGGGTGCGCCGATGGACACGCCGTTCATGCAGACCATGGCCGATGGGCTGGCGGCGCGGGGCCTGCGGGTGGTGCGGTTTGAATTTGCCTACATGGCCGCGCGAAGGACCGGCGGTGCCAAACGGCCGCCGCCCAAGATTGCCCTGCTTGAGGAGGAATATCGCACGGCGATTGACACCTTGGCCTGCGACGGCCCGTTGATCATTGGGGGCAAGTCGATGGGCGGGCGCGTGGCCAGCCTGATCGCGGATGATCTGTTGGCGCGGGGCCACATTGCTGGGTGTGTTTGTCTGGGCTATCCGTTTCACCCGACTGGCAAACCGGACAAGCTGCGCACGGACCATCTGCAGGCCCTGCAAACGCCCACGCTAATTTGTCAGGGCACGCGGGATCCTTTTGGTACACGTGACGAGGTTTTGACCTATGACATGTCGGACCAAATTCGCGTTGCGTGGTTCGAAGACGGTGATCACGATCTCAAGCCGCGCAAGACCGTTTCAGGCACGACCCAAGCCGGCCATTTAGACGCCGCGTGTTCCCAAATTGCCGGGTGGGCAGCCGGACTTTGAGCGATGGGATGTTTACATGGAATGGCTTTTGCAGTGACATAAAATCGCGACCTCGGGCATTGAATGAGGCCCGATGGCGCGTGCAGATTTGAAAGCGATGGCAAGATGCTACTAGCGACGGTTGAAAACTGTAAGGCGTGGGCGTCGGTGCGCCCCGCATTTGGTGGGCTACGGACGGGCACCATGGATGCAAAACCGCTGGTCAATCGCGCGGATCTGGCCGTTTTGACATGGTGACGCCTGTGCAGGTTCATGCTGTGGACGCGGCTGATCCGGCTGTTGATGCGGTCCTCGCGCAACACCATGCGGACATGCGCGCCACCAGCCCCGAAGAAAGCTGTCACGTTATGACGGCCGCCGCATTGCGCTCGTCGGGGGCGCGGGTGTTTGCCCTTAGGATCGGCGCTGACGTGGCTGCCGTAGGCGCGCTCAAACCAATGGCCAACGGCGCGGTCGAGCTTAAGTCCATGCACTGCCTTGCCCGTTGGCGTGGCCAAGGTTTGGGACGTGTCCTGCTTGAGGCGCTTCTGACAGAGGCCCGTATGGGCAAGGCCACCAAGGCGTTTTTGGAAACCGGAAGTGCTGCGGATTTCGACGCGGCCCATGGCCTCTATGCTGCGGTTGGATTTCAGAGCTGTGCCCCTTTTGGCGACTACGTTTCGGATCCCCTAAGCGTTTTCATGTGCAAACAGCTTTAGACCCAACTGTCTTTCTCGGGCGCAGGACACTTTCCTTTTGAAACTTCCCCACACCCCGTCTAAAAACGCCGCGAACCACAGGTTCACCGAGCGGTCCCTTAGCTCAACTGGATAGAGCAGCTGACTTCTAATCAGCAGGTTGAGGGTTCGAGTCCTTCAGGGATCGCCATCTCAAAAATAATTCAGCCGTATAGATTTGCGCCATATGCGAGAAACTGCGCGGCCAAGCCGGCGGCCGCATAAATCGGCGAAAAGCGGAACTGCGCCGCTCGTGCGAAATCAGAAGGCGGTGTTTGTGAATTTTGCCATTTGCCGCCGATATTGGCGTGCAAAACCAACCGAACTTTTTCTTCATTGGTCAAGGCAGCTTTGCCTGCATCCAACCTGCGGGCGTCAGCAAGAAGCGTGCAAGGACCCACGGGTCCCTATGGTTTCAGGATGTCTCGGAGCTTTGCATTCTTGGGAGCGACCTCTCGCGGTCCAAAGCTGTGAGAATGTCTAAGAGGTGGCTTTTCATCAGCGCCTCGGCTTCCTCACCATCTTTACGGCGCATTGCATCGACCAACGCGTGATGGGCATGCTTTTCACAAAGCGCACTGTGGCGTTTCCAATAGATCGCAATGATAAGCGAAGAGCGCGCGACAAGCCGCTCAATGATGCCGGCGATGGTGGATTGGTCCGCTACGCGCGAAATTTCTATGTGAAACTGCCCGGAGAGCCGGAGAGCCTTGCCGGGTTCGCCTGCTGCAATTGCCTGATGCTCCGCTGCGATATGCTTCTCAAGTTGTGCTAGGGCGACTTCGGTCATTCGTAGGGCCGCCGAATGGGCTGTGCGCGGCTCTAGCAACGCCCGGGCTTCAAAGACTTCACGTGCCTCGCGCACCGTAGGTTGGGCGACAAATGCGCCTCGGTTGCGTTTTATGTCGACAAGCTGCGCGTGTGACAGGGCCTGCAATGCTGTGCGTACGACAGTCCTAGATACACTATAGATATCACTTAGTTCGTCCTCGCCAAGCTTTGTGCCGGGCAAGAGCCTATGTTCATGAATCGCCAAGCTCAACGAAGCCTCAAGCTCTGCGCTGGGCCCGCTGAGTGTCGGTGGGATGAAGTCATATTTGTCGGTTGCTGTCGTCATGTGCGTATCCTTCAGACAGTCATGTCCGCATTGCGAATCGAATTCAAGCAGTAGCGGTATTGAATGCATTGCTTTAGATTATTGTATACAATATTGCGCTCAATTTGTTCTCACATTGTCGATAACGCGCTTAAAATTTCATCAGCGTCCAGATTTCGCCGTCATGTTTGCAGAATATTTTTAGCCGCCAGTCACCGGTCGTAGTTGCATTAGCGAAACATTGGATTGGGCCGGACATGAACACCGCTTCAGATCTCGAATTGGTCTCGTTGACAAAGCGCTATGGCGACACAGTTTGCTGTCGACGCTATTTCGTATCATTTCAAAGCGGGCGTCTATGCTTGCCTGCTTGGTCCTTCCGGCTGCGGAAAGTCATCTACTTTGCGCATGATAGCCGGGCATGAAGGCGTGTCGGCAGGTTCGATTGTTCTAGGCGGTCGTGATGTGTCGCACCTGCCGCCAGCCAGACGCGGCACGGCGATGATGTTCCAGAACTATGCGTTGTTCCCGCACCTGAGCGTCCGCGACAACGTCGCTTTCAGTCTGCGGATGGTGGGCGTCGGCAAGACCGAACGGCACAAGCGCGCGGACGAGATGTTGGAACTGGTCGAAATGACCGCGCTTGCAGAGCGCAAGCCGGATCAGCTTTCAGGTGGACAGCAGCAGCGTGTCGCCTTGGCTCGGGCACTGATTACCCGTCCTCAGGTGCTTTTGCTGGACGAGCCACTTTCAGCGCTTGATCCATTCTTGCGTATCCGGATGCGAGCTGAGCTCAAGCGCCTGCAACGTGAATTGGGGATCAGCTTCATCCACGTCACTCACGGACAGGACGAGGCGCTGGCGTTGGCCGACGAGATCATCGTGATGAACAATGCTGTCATCGAACAGGCTGGCACTGCACGCGATGTCTACAACAAGCCAAGGACGGCCTTCGTCGCCCGCTTCATGGGCGGACACAATGTGCTGCAACTTCCCGAAGGTCATATCGCGCTGCGCTCTGACGAGATGAAGATCGCGATGGCAGGAACTGGCAAGATCGACGGGCGTGTCGTGGGCATCGAATATCTAGGCACACATGTCGCACTCACCGCCGAAGTTGCTGGGGGCCAAGAGGTGACAGCGCTCGTATCCGACGCAGCATTTTTAGAGATACCCAAGGATCTTGGCGAGGTCATTGGGCTGAATTGGGAAGACCGGGCGGCACATCCGGTTGCCGCTTAACAATCGCCAATCAAACAGAGAGGACATCTCAATGACCACAATTTCCAAAGTACGCTACAGCCGACGTGGGTTTCTGAAGTCCGGTGGCGCAGCCTTTGCTGCCTCAACGCTTGCCGCTCCTATGGTCTGGGGCCAGGAAACCAAGAACATCACCCTGCGCCAGTTTGGCACGGGCGTGTCGAACCTCAACGAGGTTGCGACAAAGGTGAAAGAAGACCTTGGCATAACGCTTGAAATGACAGCACTGGACACGGACAGCGTGACCCAGCGCGCGGCCACTCAGCCCGACAGCTTTGACATTGCCGACATCGAATATTTTGTCGCCAAGAAGGTCTGGCCGACGGGCAACCTGCAGGCCATGGACGCCTCCAAGATCGACAACTACGACAAGATCGTCGGCATTTTCCGCAACGGTAAACTGACGCCGGAGAGCACAATCGCTCAGGGCACGGCGCCGCATACGGTCGGCTTTGTCGACGGCCCCGGCGGCACGTCTTTTGTGGATAACGAAAGCGGCTGGATGACGCTGATCCCGACGATCTACAATGCCGACACGCTGGGCATCCGTCCCGACCTGATCGGGCGCCCGATCACCAGCTGGACCGAGCTGCTCAACCCCGAGTTCAAAGGCAAGGCGTCGATCCTCGATATTTCGTCAATTGGCATCATGGACATGGCCATGGTCTGCGAAGCCATGGGCGAGATCACTTATGGCGACAAGGGCAACATGACCAAGGAAGAGATCGACAAGACCTTTGCGATCTTTACCGAAGCCAAGCAGAACGGCCAGTTCCGCGCGTTCTGGAAGACCTTTGATGAATCGGTTAACCTGATGGCCTCGGGCGAGGTGGTTATCCAATCGATGTGGTCGCCTGCGATCACCGCGGTCCGCTCGCGTGGCATCCCCTGTGTCTATCAGCCGCTCAAGGAAGGCTATCGCAGCTGGGGTGGCGGCATCGGTCTGTCGGCCTCGCTGTCCGGCATGGAGCTGGATGCGGCCTATGAATACATCAACTGGTATCTCAGCGGCTGGTCGGAGGCTTCCTGATGCGTCAGGGGTATTACTCTGCGGTTCCGGAAACTTCCAAGGCGTTCATGTCCGAAAACGAATGGGGTTATTGGTTCGAAGGCAAGGAAAGCACGGCTGACATCACATCGCCTTTTGGCGACAAGCTCGCGGGAGCCGGTGAGACGCGTGACGGCGGGTCGTTCTTTGACCGCATGGGCGCGGTCGCTTGCTGGAACTCTGTCATGGAGGAAAATCAGTACATGGTCCGCAAGTGGAACGAATTTATCGCTGCGTGATTGATTATTCGCGCGGGGGCTTTTTTGCTCCCGCGCGCCCCTTCCCTTGCCGGATAGACCCATGACCAAACAGATGACAGCTTGGATACAGGCAGCACCTATGGCGCTGGTCCTATTGGCCTTTCTTGTGGCCCCGATCATCATGATTGTGGTCGTCAGCTTCTGGGGCGCAACCGAGTACTCGATCTATCCGGCCTTCCAGTTCGAGAACTACGAGTTTCTCTTCAGTTCACCCGTGACCTACACGGTGTTCGTCAATACACTGAAATACACCGCGATCACGTGGTTTTTCACATTGGTGATCGGCTTCACGGTCGCCTATTTTCTGGCTTTCGAGGTCCGCAGCCTGAAATGGCAGATCGCTCTGTTCCTTCTTTGCACGATCCCGTTCTGGACGTCGAACATCATCCGTATGATTTCGTGGATTCCGTTTCTGGGGCGCAATGGGCTGGCGAATTCCACCTTAATGTCATGGGGTGTCATCGACGAACCTCTTGAGTGGCTGCTGTTCAGCGATTTCAGCGTGATCCTTGCTTTTGTGCATCTCTACACATTGTTCATGGTGGTGCCGATCTTCAATTCGATGATGCGCATTGACCGATCGCTAATCGAAGCAGCACGCGATGGCGGTGCCAGCGGGTTCCAGAATCTGCGCCATGTGATCATCCCGCTATGCAAGCCCGGTATCATGATCGGCACGATCTTTGTGACCACGCTGGTGATGGGCGATTTCATCACCGTGCGCTTCATGTCCGGCAGCCAGCGGGCAAACGTCGGCCGCCTCATTTCCAACGACATCAGCCTGCTACAATACCCGTCGGCCTCGGCGACGGCCGTTGTGCTGCTGATCACCGTGCTGATCGTCATCGGGCTACTGCTGCGCCTCGTCGATATTCGGAAGGAGCTTTGAGATGGAAAAGCGTGCTCGCAGTTTCTATATCCTGAGCGCCTTCTTCGGCCTGTTTGTTCTGTTCCTTTATGGGCCGATCCTAACCATTGGCATCCTTAGTTTTCAGGGGCCACAGGGCGGGTTGACCTTTCCGATGAACGGGGTATCGCTGCACTGGTTCCGCGACCTGTTTGAAGAGCAGGCTGTCGGCGACATCTGGGGCAGCTTCCGGCGGTCATTTGTGCTGGGCTTGATGGTGATGGTGACAACGGTCGTTGTCTCGGTGCTCGGCGGACTGGCGTTTCGAAAGCGGTTCAAGGGGTCGACGGTTCTATTCTATTTGGCCATCGCATCACTTGTCATTCCGTCCATCTGATTTCGCTTGGGGTAGGGCTGATCTTCAATCAGATTGGGTTGCCTGTGCATTGGGCGAGCTCCGGTTATGGAAGCCAGCTTACATGGACTCTGCCATTTGGCTTGCTAATCATGTTTGCTGTCTTCAACCGCTTCGACAAGAGCTACGAAGAGGCAGCGAGGGACCAAGGGGCAACAGCGTGGCAGACCTTTGCGTATGTGGTGTTCCCGATCATTGCGCCGTCACTTTTGGGCGTGGCACTTTTTGGCTTCACGCTTAGCTATGACGAATTTGCCCGGACACTTTTGACGGCAGGTAGCTACAACACGTTACCGCTGGAAATCTTTGGTATGACCACCAATGTGACGACACCAGTCATCTTTGCGCTTGGCACACTGACGACGATCTTTTCACTCTGTATCATTGGCATCTTCTTCTTCGCAGTCTGGCTGATGTCACGTCGCAAGGACAAGTCTTCGGATGCTGGCAAAGGGCTCGTGTGAGGTCGTGACCGTTGTCTTGATCAATCCCAATAGTACTGAAGCCATGACACACAGCGCGCTGAAGGCGGCACGAGCCACTTCGCCAAATATTGACTTTGAAGGATGGACGTCGACGCTGGGTCCCGCTGCAATCGAGGGGCCGGAAGACGGTGCACGATCAATTCCTCCATTGCTTGACCTTGTACGCCGCGCATCAATCAATGGGCTGATGCAATTGTCATTGCCTGCTTCGACGATACCGGCCTCGCTGAGGCCCAGCAGATTGCCCGATGCCCCGTCATTGGTATTGGTCAGGCAAGTTACGTGATGGCAAGCCTGCTCTCTGGGCCAACAGCAGTCATCACGACCGTTCAGGTCGCTGTCCCTGTCATCAAGGCCAACATTGAAGCTCAGGGGGGCTCGGGACAAATAGATTTCATTGTCGCGGCGAATGTACCCGTCTTGACGCTTGCAAATGACCCGCCGGCGGCTTTGGCCAAATTCAGATCAGCTATCGGTGGCCTTCCTGCTGGCACGCGCAATGTTATTTTGGGGTGTTCAGGTGCCGTCACCATCGTCGGGCAGATCCAAGCCGATTTGGATCTAAACGTTATTGATGGCGTGACAGCTGCGGCCCGTTTGGTCAGGGCGCTTGTTCAGGAACCGTGACGCCTTTGAGGACGGTAGTCTGGGGCATTAGCGGGTGCAGCGAGCAAATCCAAACATTTGAAAGCAACCCGCCGGAGCGCGAACTTGTGCGTCCGAAACCAGATTTGGCAAATCTGCGCAGCATCTGGGGTTAGCTTCGAGCCCGACCCGTGAAGGGAATTCCACGCTGCGCAGCGCGAAAACCGCCCATTCTTGCTCTGCTCAGCGATGATATCTGGTCTCATCCATGTGCTGAGAGACAAGGTGAACATCCGGTACAATGTTTACGAGGTTTGTTTTCGGCTCCAAAACTAGGTGTAAACGATCAGTTCTGTGTTCATTTTCTTTCGCGGCGCCAGACAGTCGTTTCAGCAAGGAGGCCCTGCGGATATCCGCAGGCAGGATAACTTTGCGCATTTTCGCGCCATTTACACCCTGCACCGTCCTGTACCACAGTGTTCTTCGGGGAGAGCGCTTGATGGAAGAGACTGACATTGAAAGCCCGAACAGGCGCATGCGCAAAAGCGTCCTAGGCGCTTTGATTGCGATTGTCGTAATCGCAACTCTGGTGACTTTTTTCGGCGCCCATCGCTATTTTGGACAGCTTGAAACTATGGCCGCTTCCAATCGGATGGAACTGTACCTGCGGTCCTTGAATGAAACGCTGCGGCAGCACCAACACATGCCTTTCGTATTGGCAGGAGATCCACGCTATTCCAGCGCCCTTGACCCCGGCGCAGTAGATCCAGAAATCAATGACCGACTTTTGCAACTCGCGAAGCAGGCAAAACTTGAAGCAATTTATTTGATGGATGCCTCGGGAGTGGTGCTGGCGGCATCAAACGCGGGCCGGCTGAACAGCTTTCTTGGGCAGGACTATGGGTTTAGGCCATATTTCAAACAAGCACTTGCAGGTCAGCGCAGTGACTATTTCGCCATCGGAGCAACCTCTGGACGGCCTGGGTATTTTGTTGCCGAGCCAGTGCTCTTTGGCGCAGGTAGACAAAAAGGCGTCATAGCAATCAAGCTTGATGTCAGCGAATTGCAGAGCTCTTGGGAGAGTGACACAGAGACGGTCGTCGCGATCAACAAAGACAACATCGTTGTTCTCGCTTCGAATGCGGATTGGCTCTATCGGCCAATTGTTGACCTTTCACCCGACGCCCGTCAAACGATCTTGGAAAGTCGGCAATTCGGGAACGACCCGCTCTTGTATCTGGATTGGGCCGAAAAGAGCGACACAAAGATTGCGGTTGAGGGGATCAACTACATCGCTGCAAAAGGACAGTCCGATTGGAGGGGCTGGTCAGTGGTCTACCTGCATTCCGAATCCAAGGTCATGCGTCAAACCCTTGTAACAACGGTTTTGTTTGGAAGCTTGATTGCACTATTGGTAGGCTTCGCAACGTTCTTGCGTTCACGCAGGATAGCTTTGGCATACGCGGCCTCGGAACACCGACGCATGGCGTTGACACGAACAAATCGCCAGCTTGAGCAGGCGCAGGCTGAACTCGCGCGGAGCGCAAAATTATCGGCACTTGGGCAACTTGCTGCCTCTGTAACACATGAGCTGGGTCAGCCAATCAGCGCTTTTCGCAACCACCTTGCAGCCGCCGAGATTGGCGGTGAAATCACATCGCCTAGCACCGCCAGAAGCCTGAACAATCTTGTTGAACGGATGGAAGCCATAACAAAACAGTTCAGATACTTCGCCCGCGAGAGGGCTGGTGAAAAAGCGCGCGTTGATTTTTCTGACGTACTTGGCGAGGTCGAAAATCTTCTGAGGGCCGATTTCGATTCCGCAGGCGTTGCCTTGCGCGTCACACCTTTGGCGTCGCCCACTGAAGTGCAGGCAAACAAAGTGCTACTGGAACAGGCGCTCACCAACTTGCTGACCAACGCCTTGCACGCAGTTGAAAACGAACCCAGCCCCGAGGTCAGCTTTGGAACGCATCGTGGAACAACCGCATTGAGGTCCAGGTTTGCGACAATGGTCCGGGCCTTGACGGGGTCGACCTCGCGGATCTGCAAGAGCCATTCTTCAGCACCAAGCCGTCCGGTATTGGGATGGGTCTTGGACTGGCAATCGCGACAGAGATTATCAAAGACCACGGTGGAGAATTGACCCTTGAATCATCTGCCAAGGGGGCAAAATTTGTCTTTTCACTGCCCGTATTGCCAAGTGGAGAAGCAAAATGACCAAGGCCCGGATACTTGTCGTGGATGACGATCGGGAGATGCGTGCCTCCCTGACACATCTTTTGGAAAGTGCGGGTTATGACGTGATCATCGCTCAAGACGGTCGTGATGGGATCGATGCGGTTCACTCAGGCAAAACCCGACGCGATCCTGAGTGATGTTCGCATGCCCGGCATGGACGGTCTGGAGTTTCAACTAAAGGTCCGAGATATCTGTCGGGTTCCGGTGGTTCTGATCACCGCGCACGGAGATATTTCGATGGCTGTCGCTGCGCTGCAGGATGGGGCCTACAGCTTTATCGAAAAACCGTTTGAGCCGCGTCGATTGCTCGGAATACTGAAAAACGCTGTCCAGATGAAGCAACTGATAGACAATACCGCGATGCTGAAAGACCGTTTGGCAGAACTCACAGATCTGGAGCGTATTCTGATAGGCAATAGCCCTCAGATAGCCGCAGTCCGGGATATGGTTTTTGATTTCGCGGCGAGCAAAGCCAGTGTCTTGATCCTTGGCGAAACCGGATCAGGCAAAGAACTGGTGGCACGCGCCCTACATGATCTGGGAGAAACGCCCTCAGCCCCCTTTGTCGCGGTAAATTGTGCTGCAATCCCGCCGGAGCGCTTTGAAGAAACCGTTTTCGGGACACGCGACAATCCTGATGGGCTGATGAGTGGCGCAAATGGCGGCACGCTGTTCCTGGATGAGTTGGGGTCGATGCCCTTTGAGACGCAATCAAAACTGCTGCGCGCAATCGAGACCAAGCAATATCAGCGTATAGGCGACCCGCAGATACAGTCGGTGGACCTGCGGGTCATAAGTGCGGCTACCGAGGACATTTTGGAAGGCGCAAAAGGCCCGGCCTTTCGCGAGGATTTGCTGTTTCGCCTGAATACCTTGGTCATCACACTTCCAAATCTGTCTGATCGTGGGGAAGATGTGTTGCTATTGTTCCGCCATTACATGGCCCGACTCAGCCAACTATATGATTTGCCAACGCCCGAGCTTACCCCGGATGATATTGCAGCGCTGTTGTCCTATCACTGGCCCGGCAACGTGCGAGAATTGCAAAATGTGGCTGAACGCCGTGTCTTGGCTGAACGGCGCGGAGGTGGATCCGTACGCCGGGCAATTGCGCTTCAGAGTTCTCAGCCATCCGTCCCAGATACATTGCGCGAAGCAGTGGCCGCATTCGAGCGTGAACTGATCGGACGTGCGATCAAGGAGGAAGATGGACGTATGGACGACGTTGCCGCTTTGCTGGGTATTGGACGTCGGACATTGAACGAGAAGATCGTGAAATTGGGTCTCGACAAAGAAGCCCTGCTAAACGGTTGAACTCAGGCTGCGGAAAGCCGCAGGCAAAATTTGTTCATATGCGCGAATTGCTTCATACCGCGCGGGGCGGGTGTTCTCCATGAAAGGTTCAGTTCGACTTTCGAACTGGAATCCTAGGGAGGAAAACCGATGAAAATGTTGAAAGCGCTGGTTCTCGGCGCAGGACTTTTTGCGTCCGGAAATGCCCATGCAGAAAGCGCCGACTATGTATTGAACACAGCTTCCACGGGCGGCACGTACCACCCGGTCGGCACGGCGATCTCAACCTTGTCAAAAATCAAATTGCTGCCAAAGCAGAATTTCTCGCTGACGGCCGTTAACTCGGCTGGTTCGGGGGCAAACGTTCAGGCACTGTCTGCCGGCACGGCGGATTTCGCGATCTTGCAGGGCCTTTATGGGTCCTACGCAGTAACAGGCACGGGCCCAATCAGTGAGCCGCAGACAAACCTGCGCTCGATCACGATGCTCTGGCAAAACGTGGAACAGTTCGTTGTTCCCATCGACAAAGCTCCCACCGGCACGGTCTCTGACCTCAAGGCTATGACGGGCATGCCCGTCGGCATGGGCAAAGAGAACTCCGGCACAATGGGATCAAATAAGGTTTTGTTGTCCGGACTGGGCCTCGCACTGGAAGACTTCACGCTTGTGTCCGCAGGATACGGTCCAACCGCGGATGCGCTGGCCAACGGTCAAGCGGTCGCAGCGGGAATACCATCGGGTCCGCCCACGGGGGCAATCACCAAACTGATGGCATCGAACGAGGGCAAATTCACTATCCTTGATGTGACCGACGAAGAAGCATCTGCAATGGACGATGGTCGCAACCTTTGGGTGCCTTACACAATCGCAGCAGGCACCTATCCAGGCCAGGAAAAGGATGTGAACACAATTGCGCAGCCCAACTTCCTGGCGGTGAATGCAAGTGTGGACGAAGAGCATGTCTACTTGTTGACCAAAACCATGTTCGAAAACCTACCTTTCCTGCAGTCGATCCACCCCGCCACCAAGGCAATGGCATTGGAAAAAGCGATGGCTGGTCTGCCCGCGCCTCTGCACCCCGGTGCCGCGCGCTATTACGCCGAAATGGGTCTGGATATTCCGGAAAACCTCATCGCGCAGTAATTCGAGACTTTGGATAGGGGGCCGCCAGTAACTTGGCGGCCCCGGTTCGTTCAGTGTCCGGGAGGGGACTTTGAAATGACACAGAAACCAGACTTTGCGCCGTCACCGCGTGCCACCCTGCTGGAGTTGCCACAAGGCCGGTGGGGACTCCGCCAGCTTTTTCTGATCTTTGTTCTTGTCTTTGCGATCTGGCATATCCTGACAAATGTCTACCTGACTGAACCGGGCCTGTGGCAAAACGCCATTCACTTTGCGGGTTTTGCATTCATCGCGTCTGTCACGCTTAGCCCTTGGGGCAACAAATCGGATGAAACCTGGGCCTGGGTTGTCGACACGCTCTATGGTCTTTCTGTAGCTGCCGCAGCACTTTGGGTCGCATACGCGGAATCTGGCCTCTACGAAAGATCACTCGCAGTAACGGGCCAAGGATGGCAATTCACGTTTGTAGATTGGGCCGCAGGACTTTTGCTGATCTTTGCTTGCATTGATCTGTCGCGCCGTGTCGCGGGGTGGGTCATCCCAATTCTGATTATCCTGGCGCTCAGTTATATTCTGTTTTTGGGTACCATGCTTCCCGGCGTCTTCCGTGCCGCCAGCCTTCCGTTGGATGATGTGTTGTTTCGCACGCTGTATAACGACGAAGGCATGTTTGGTATCCTCGCCCAGATTTCCGTCGCCAATATCACATTGTTTATGATCTTCGGTGGGTTCCTTGTTGTCTCGGGCGCAAGTAATTTTGTTATCGAACTCTCTAAAATTGTCGCGGGTCGGATCAAGGGCGGGGCCGCGTTCGTCGCGGTGATCTCCTCTGCGTTGACCGGCACAATCTCTGGGTCTGCGATCGCCAACACAGCTTCTACCGGGGTTATCACCATCCCTTTGATGAAGGCCAATGGCTTTCGACCCCAATTTGCGGCCGGAGTTGAGGCAGCAGCTTCTACCGGGGGCCAGTTGATGCCGCCAATAATGGGCGCGGGTGCCTTCGTTATGGCCAGCTATACCTCCATTCCCTACGGAACGATTGTTGCGGTGTCGGTTGTGCCCGCCATTCTCTATTTTCTATCCGTCGGCTTTATCGTGCGCATCGAAGCCGTCAAATATGATGCGGGTGCCGAGATGGACCTAACGGTTGACCGAGCCAAGCTGATGTCCGGCGGCTTGGTTTTTGTGATCCCGCTGGCTGTGATGATCTGGTTGCTATTGGCAGGCGTGACACCGGCCTATGCGGCGTGTTGGGCAATTGCGGCCGTGATCACGACATCCTGGGCAACAAGTGTTTTGGCCCGCTTCGGCAAGAAGGGGTCGTTCAGGCCTGTCGACATGGGGGCCGCAAAGATATCCGAAGCCCTGACGAGCGGCATCAAGTCTGCGGTGATGACGGCGATTTTGCTGACCGCCATCGGAATTATGAACAATGCCATTGTGACAAGTGGCGTCGGCAACGGGTTTTCGCTGATGATTGCACAATGGTCGCAAGGGTCGATGGCGCTCGCCATAATTCTGATCGCGCTGGCCTCGCTGGTATTGGGGATGGGGCTACCGGTGACGGCGGCCTACATCATTCTTGCCATTCTGACCGCACCGGCGCTGGCAGGGATAATGGCCGACGGTCTCATTGTCGAACAACTGATCACCGGTATTGCTGACCCGGCAAAGGCGGGTTTGTTCTTTCTTGTAGAGCATCCTTTGGCGGCACAGGTTTCGGAAGGTATGACCAAGGCCCAAGCCTGGGAACTGATGTCAGCAGTGCCCTTTGAGATCGCGGTGACCATTCGCCCCGTCTTGGTCGATCCGGCATTGCAACTGACTTTTTTGTTGACCGCGCATCTGATCATTTTCTGGCTTAGTCAGGATTCCAATGTGACGCCCCCCGTTTGTTTGGCGGCGTTTGCAGCCGCAGGTATCGCTGGGTCACGCCCGATGGTGACAGGTTTCGAAAGCTGGAAAATTGCCAAGGGTCTCTATGTCGTCCCGCTTCTATTTGCCTATTCGCCTCTGATCTCGGGTGACATTGCCCAAGTTCTGCAGATCGGATTTTTTTCGCTGTTTGGCATCTATGCGACTTATGCTTTGATCCAGTGGTATGCGGAGGGTCCAATTGGTTGGTTGAGCATACCGCTCTTTATCGTTGGTGGCATTGGCGCGTATTGGCCTCTGGCTTGGATTCCCAATATCGCCGGAGCTGTCGCAATTGCCACCGCCATCGTTTTATCGGCCAAGGCAAGGCGTGTTCAAATCACACAGGCGACCAGCATATGACAAAAGCAACGCCCGACAGGCTTTCAAACGCCAAGGATCGCTGCAAAGCGCACAGGTCTGTGCGTTTTGCTAAGCAGTACGTTCCATTGGCTGGCCCGACACTTTCATATCCACAAATTTCATTATCACGAGATCACACCCGAGGAGTTTGCTGTCGATTGCCATGGAAAACATCCATGGCGGCAATGCAATCGTAGCCCGCCGTTGGATCAGATCGTTGAACCGGTCATTTAAAAATCGAATGCCCATGACTGGTTTGTTCCGTGTCGCAGCCTTTTGATCGGTGTGTTGACTTGGCTGGAGTTCAGTTTCCGCTTCGGGGAGGCAGGCACTTGCATCACTGCGAAGCGAAAAGAGCTGTTAGGCGCAATTCTGGCGTTTGTTCCTCTCCCTAAGCCACATCGAATTCCAAGAACGTTGTAACCATGGAGCCCGCTTCAAACCCTTCAAGTGCAAAGGATTCCTCGAACACCACAACCTCGTGGTCCACCAAGTTGTATGTGTCGTAAAACAAGAAATCGTCGTCAGTGCCGGGCGCACCACCTTCGAAGAGGTTGATGCCGACACCGTCCACAATATCAGATGATACTGATCCGATTGCGCGCAGCGCGCCTACGGTGAAATCTGTGTTGAAACCAAGCGAAACCATTGTGGTGAGCACCGCGTCCATGTCGACATCAATGGTGAAATCGACAAACCCATCGGCGTCACCATCAACGTCCGGATCAAACCCCGTTGGCGCCGTGACAACAATATCGTCCCCCAAAGACAGTCCCTGAATGGTTGATCCGTCTTCCAATGTCATGATCATCGGTAGATCCTGCAAATCCAAGCTGAAGTCCTGAAGCAAAGAGATGCTTGTCGACAAGTCGGATGCCAGGATGTCCGCAAGGATATTGAAGGACACCAAGTTGTAACTGCCAAAGAACCCGGCATCAAACCCAACGCCCCAGCTGGCCGCGACACCAAGCGAGACATTCAGTGACGTGTCATTTCCTTCCTGGTCTCCGACGTCTGCCAATGCCCCAAGCGCTGCCGATATGACCTGATCGACATCAAGCGTCAGGGACATGATTTCATCGCTTCCGCTGGAAATCAGAGGGCCGACATCATAGCCAAAGCCGTATTCTCGGAATCCACCTGTTGACGTGACATTCGGCACTGCAACTTCAAGCGTCAGGTAGTCGTCGATCTGGGGAATCTCGTAGAAAAACAGGGACAGCGGCACTTCACCGGCGAAATCGCCGCTGTTGACTGTAAAGATGTTGAGCTGCTCGCTTATTGAAAAGGACGGGATAATGGCCAATGAACCGGCCGATACACCCGTACCTGAGGACCATTCCAGCGCCAACGATGCGGCCAGATCAAACACCAAATCGACGCCAAATTCAATTTCAGCACTTTGCGACGTAATGCTGGAATCGTCGCCAAACAAAAAGGCCGAACTGATACGGAACGTGTCCCCAGCTTCTACTTGCGTTGGCACATTGAAATAGGCGCCAATCGGGATCGATGCGTCAATCTCACCCCCTGTCATCCGGAAAAACGGCTGCAATCCGATGTTGCCGCTCGACGATCCGGTGAGTGACAAGGAAGGCGAGCGCAGCGTTGTGAATTCAATGTCCAAAGATCCGCCAGGAACCAAAAGTGTTGAAAAGCTTTCGTCCCAAGACAGGCCAAGAAATGGCAGAGTTGGATTCTGTATCGATGCTGCACCGGTCTCTGCGATGGACTGGTCCTGTGTTAAAAAAAGAAACGTATCGCCATTGAGTGGCGGCGCCAAAACCAGAAGACCATCGGTTTCACCGGTTACGGACACCGTGACAGTTTGCGCCGCAGAGGTGTCTGTGTCCGTTCCGCTGTCGTCAATCGCGACATAGGAAAAGGTCATGTCACGGGTCTCGCCTGCCTCAAGGAATTGAAAATTGTCCCCGGTCAGAAAAGTGAATGTCCCGTCGTTGTTGTTCACAACGCTGCCGTATTGGTTGCCATAAGCGTCGGTCGGCGCATCAAGGATTTCGAACCGCAATGTGTCGGATGTGTCCACATCGGTGCCCGCGACAGATATCAAGACCGACTCTGTGTCTTCGGTCAAAGTCGCACTTGCGGTGGTTGCCAGCGGCCGATCATTTTCCCCGACAATCGTTAGTGTCGCGGTAGCTTGGTCGGTATCGCCGTTTGAATCTGTGACTTCGTACGCAAAGCTATCATTCTGGCTTTCACCGGCTGCGAGGTATTCGAACTGACCGTCCGGATCATAGCTAAACGTCCCATCAACCGCGCCAAGCACTCCGGGAGAAAACACCAATTGACCAGTGGCAGGCCCCGACACAAGCGACACAGTGCGGACCAGATCAGGGACATCGTCATTGCCCAGAACCGAACCAAAAGGCGTTGCGCCGTTATCCTCTGAAACAAAGTACTGATCGTCTACCGCGTCAGCCGGTTGATCTGCAGGGTCCAATGTCAGGCCGTCCACTGTGACAGAAAGGCGTTCAAAGCCCGACGCCGTCAGATCAAATGCCGTGAACCCAAATTCGGTGCCGCCTGCCGAATTTGTGCCAGCGTTTGTCTGCTCGGCCAAGAACAGCAGATATGCGGCCACATCCATCTGGACGGCTTCAGACTGCCATTCTGCCAAGGTGAAGTTCAGAACCAGAGTGTCAGTACCATTTCCTCCAAGGTAGACGTCTCTGTCGCCGTCGTTTTCGGACATGGTGTAAACGGCGGTGTCGTTGCCGTTTTGACCACGCAACAGATCGTTGCCCTTGCCACCATTCAGAACGTCATCGCCATGCCCCCCAAGCAGGTGATCGTTCCCTGCGCCACCTTTCAGGGTGTCGTTACCGTTTCCGCCATGCAGCCTGTCGCGGCCAGCCCCACCAATCAGGCGATCATCGCCGTGACCGCCAATCAGTTTGTCGTTGCCAGTACCACCTCTCAGAACGTCATTGCCACGTCCGCCAAACAGGTGGTCGTTTCCAGTTCCCCCGTTCAGAGTATCGTCACCCCGTCCGCCGTGCAGCTTGTCCCGGCCCGCCCCGCCAAATAGACGATCGTCGCCTTGGCCGCCAAACAGGTGATCATTTCCACTTCCACCTCTCAGTAGGTCGTTGTCTTCGCCACCGTCCAGCTTGTCGTGGACCGCGTCCACCAATCAGCGTATCATTGCCGCGTCCTCCGTGAAGATGGTCTGCCTTGACACCCCAACAAGGCGGTCGTCACCGTCGCCGAAATGGGGCGCTGTATGGGGCGTGTTGTGCCCCGTCTTTTCTTTGTGAGAGTCCGAAAAAAGGGATGGTCCTACAGGCAGAGAGGTATCAAAGACGTTCTGTCCCACGGCGGCGTGGTGGCGGCTTTTCGAATTCGGCATACTTTTCCCCAGTTATTGCCTGCGCAATATTGAGGGTGGTGCATGATCGTCCCCCTTGAGTGACGGATCGGAACAAACACCATATCAGCACGGAATCTATCAAGGTGGACCAAGGTGGCTCTCAAGTTGCCCAACAACTTGCCTGACGTCGACCCCGTCTTGACCGTGTAGGAACCATATTCGTGGGTCAACCTGTGCTTACAGCGGGCCCATACACTCTGGGTTGATGGGGTGCTGTAAGGCCGTGTAAGTATACGGAATAATAACAGATAAATAGGCTGTAGGTGTGCCGAGGCAACGGTTTCCCAACGGGCGTTTAAACACGAAAACAGGACTATTGTTTCATTATTTGAAGCAATAGGGGTGTCGATCGGCCTTTGTCTCTCTTGTCGCTCGGTCGCAGCCTCAAAGCGGGTGCCATGTGAAATGCCAGCGTGCGCCTGCATGCGGTCACACCTATTATTCTACCCTTACTCCTTGTCACGCGCGCGAGCTTTCAGCCCGTTTGCGTTGGCGATGCTGCAGGCGGGCTCTGCTTTCGAATCAACTAATGCTGCGCTTGCAAATGCGTGGCGCATACAAAATCAGCAGAAAACGCTGGGAAAATCGGCGCAGGTATCAGGAATTGTGCAGGCGCGGCCAAAAAATATGCATTGGAGTTGCGCAAAATGCTGCGAGTGCAAAAAGATTTGACTCGCGGGCAAACTGCTCATTTTGTTATCGCACGGGACAACGGCGTCTCACACAATTTCGCGCAAGACCGCGTTATCTGAGCAACGATGCTTTCACTGCCAGCGAGGAATTTCCGCTGGCGATAGTTTCGTGGGAGCCTCCCTTTGACTACTCCAAACGCCGCCCTTCAGATCCAAGCCGACTGGGCCGAAGCCCCCGATGTGTTGATCATCGGCAGTGGACCTGTCGGTGTCCGTGTGGGCCAGTTGCTGGCGCAAAGAGGCCAATCAGTGACGATTCTGGCGACGAAAGCCATCACCCTTACAATCGGGTACGCCTAACGCCATTGCTAAGCGGGGATGTCCAGTTCGGCGAAATCACTCTGGCCGTTGGTGGTGAACAAGACACCTGTCCAGAGATTCAAACCGGGACGCGGGTCGTCGAAATCGATCGGGATGCGCGATACGTCAAAACGGCCTCGGGGGCGGTTTGGCCATTTAAAACGCTCGTTATCGCCACTGGGTCCCGCGCCTTTGTCCCAAACATCCCGGCGCCGATCTTGCCGGAGTTTATACGTTTCGTACTGCCGATGACGCGTCCGCGTTGTTGGCACGGTCTTTTTCAGCGCGTCATGTGACGGTTGTCGGTGGGGGACTGCTTGGGCTGGAAGCGGCCCGTGGTCTCAAGCGCCGGGGGTGCCATGTGACCGTTGTTGAACATGAAAACCGCCTGATGCCGCGGCAATTGGATTTAGCTGCCGGCGCATCTTAAGTCGAAGATCAAGGCGCTGGGGTGGACGTGCACAACATCTGCCCGCGTTTGCCCGGATCACCGGAGTTGACCGGGTTGAGGCTGTGCAGCTTGGGGATGGGAAGATTGTCGAAAGCGACACGGTCATTCTGTGCACCGGAGTCCGCGCAAATGTTGGCCTCGCAAGCGCGGCCGGATTGGCCTTTGATCGGGGTATTCTGGTGTCAAACCGGATGCAGACGCGGGATCCCGACATTTACGCCATTGGGGAATGCGCGCAATTTGACGGTCAGGTGATCGGCCTTGTTGGTCCCGGCTATGCGCAGGCCGACGGTCGCCGCTGCCGCAATTGCCGGAGAAAAACGCACAGTACACACCATCCTTGAATGCGACGAAATTGAAAGTGATTGGTGCCGATGTGTTTTCCGTCGGGGATGTCGAACAGCTTGACGCCATGCCAATGTCAAAAGCATGTTTGCAAACAGATAACGCCTATCGCCGGATATTCGTCGAACGGGGTAAGTTGGTCGGCTCGATTGCAGTGGGCGCGTGGGATCAGGTAAGCCGCATTCAGGAGGCCACACAAGGCTCTGCAACGATTTATCCTTGGATGCTGTTCCGCTTTCGCAGATCCGGTGAACTATGGGGGGAGATCGAGCCGGAGGCGGCGGACTTGCCCGCAGCGGCCACCATCTGCAATGCACGGGCGTGAACTGCGGACAGATCCGTTCGGTCATAGGCCGCATCCCTGACGCGACCCCGGAACAAATCAGCGCCGAAACCGTGCGGGAACTGTGTGCGGCACCTGCCAACCTTTGATCGCCGAGCTGGTCGATGCAGGAGCGCCGCCCGCGCCTGTGGCCTTTTCCAAGCCACTGTTGGGCCTGTCTGCTTTGGCTGTCACACTGGCCATCATTCCGGTGCTCTTTGGCTAACGTGCCTTTGCCAAACAGCTATGACGTCGAGGACCTGCGCGTCTGGGCATGGCGTGACAATATCGTAAAACAATGGAGCGGCTACATCCTACTGGGGATCGTGGTGTGCGCGATGGCGATTGGTCTGCGCAAACGCATTCGGTTCCTTGATCGCCTGGGTGGGTATGACGGATGGCGCATGGTTCACATCGGCATCGGTTTGGTAGCGGTGTTGGGTGTTCTTTGTGCATACGGGTTTCCGCGTGGGCGCGAACCTGAATTTCGCGCTTGGTAGTGCCTTTGTCGCCACTCTCATTTTGGGGTCACTCGCGGGGCTTGCGACGGGCGGTGACCATACATTGCGCGCCCAAGGGATCGGGGACGGCGCGCAAACCTGCACGGCGTCTCCCCACGTGGTTGCATATCTTTGCGATCTGGCCTTTGCCGGTCTTGGTCCTGGTCCACGTTCTGACGGTTTACGCGTTCTGATGGCGGCACTCGGACATATCTTATGTGGGGACTGTGGCTGGCTTTGACAGTCGCGGGCGCTGTTTATGCGGCCACAACACTGTTTGTTGCAGGCGACCGAACCGTGCTTCTACCGGGGGACACCACTGGCGTGCATCATCAGTTCGAAGTGTCATGCCACACCTGTCACACCTCGGACAATTTCGAAGATGTCGCGTCGGTTCGCAAGGATCTGAACAAGACCTGTGTTGCTTGCCATAAGGATGAGCTGAAGATCTCGGATGACAGCCATCCGATCAAGAAATTCAAAAATCCGCGCATGGCCAAGTTCTGGGACAAGATTGACGGGCGGTTCTGCACGAGTTGCCATGCGGAACATGATCCTGACATCACGTTGGCTGGCGCCGTGACTTTGCCGGGGATTTCTGTGTGGCCTGCCATTCAGAGGGCGAACAGGACGTGCGCGTAAATCGCCCCAGCCATGAAGGTCTGACCTATGACACCTGTGCCAGTTCAGGGGTGCCACAATTATCACGACAACCGCGCGCTATACGAAGATTTCTTGGTCAAGCATGGCAATGATCCTTGGCTGAAGGCCGCTGCCATTCACCCCCCCAGCCGCAACGGCGCGCGCAGATTTTGCCGGTGAACGTGACGCAATCGAAGGCTACTTGGCGCAGGTTGCAGCCCCGGCTGATAGCCGTTCTTTGGAGGTTGAAGAAAACTGGGCCCATTCCGCGCATGCCGCTGCGATGTCGGCTGTTCAGTTGCCATGCACCCGGCGCTGGAACGCCCGTATTGGTCGGTGCAAACTGGACCGATACCCCAGCCGAGGCTGTCTGTGCCGAGTGTCACCGCGCCGAGGCAAAGACGTTTTCGATGGGCCGCCATGGGATGCGACGTCACCTGACATTGCCAAGCCGCGCGGCGCGGTGCGCGGGCTTAAGGATCTTGGGCGGTCCGATCCCTCGGACACGATGGTTCGCTTGATCGAAACCTATTTGGCCGACCCTCAAACGCCACCTGCCATGTCGACAGCCGAAGCGCGGGTGCCGTTGGCCCCGAGGCACATGGACAGGACCTGACCTGCAACACGTGCCACAAACCCCATGAACAGGACCTAAGCTTTGCTGCGGTGGGGCGTGCCTGACCTGTCACAATGACGATCAATCCCTTGCATACAAAACCAGCCCGCACTTGATCTTTGGACTGCGGAACTTGCCGGAGATCTGCAGCCGGGCAGCGGTGTCACATGCGCGACCTGCCACATGCCGCAAATCGAAAAGGGCGGCAAAGTCCTGACCAACCACAATCAGAACGAAAACCTACGCCCGAACGAAAAGATGATCCGAGGCACCTGTATGTCGTGCCACGGCTTAGGCTTTGCGATCGACGCGCTTGCCGATCCTGCGCTCGTTCAAAACAACTTTTCGGGCCAACCGAACCGCCAAATCGAAAGCATCGGTTGGGCGTTAAACCGTGTGGAACCATCAGACACCGACGCCAATCAATGACGATGGTCCCACACACTGCAACCTCAGTAGTCACAGGAGACAACTATGTATTCGAAGTTAGAGAAAATGAAAGCGCCGGTTTTGGCGTTGGCGATGGCATGTGGCACAGTTCAGCCCGCACTGGCCGAAGAAGGCATGGATTTTCAGACCGTTACTGACCTGCTGCATCTGGTCATGAGTTCGGACCGCACGGTTTACACGCGCATGATCGTGAACCGCCTCGCTGTCGAAGAAAAAGTGATCACCGCCTCTGAACACTTCGTGGGACGAAAAAGCCTTGGTGCTGCCTGCGCAGATGTTCCGATTTGGTTCAGAAATGGTGGCAGAAGAAACCGATGCGTTTTCCTATTCGCTTTTGTCTCTTTGGCCGATCAACAAACAGAACGCGCCAAGCACGCCCTTGGAAATCGAAGGGTTGGAATACATCGCGGCCAATCCCGGTGAAAACTTCTATGGCGAAGAAGAACTGGGCGGCACAACCTATTTCACCGCGTTTTACCCGGACATCTCGGTCGCCGAAGCGTGTCGTCTTGTCACATCGAACACAAGGACAGCCCGCGCACCGACTTTAAGGGCGGTGATGTGATGGGCGGCGTGGTTATCCGCATCCCCCCGCGACTTATGCAGCGCTGCGTGACACTGGGCGCGGCTGCAATTGGCCGCCTGTGCCGGATGGTGCAGGCGGATACCGGTATTGCAACCGACCGTGGGCTTGAACGGTTTTGTCACCGTTGAACGCCTGCCTGTTCCGGACATCCCGTACTTGCAATCGGGGCGTTTGGTCTGGGGGGACAATTGCAGCAATTGCCCTGGCGGCAACAAAGCGACCGGCGCACCAAAGATCACATCGACACGCGCCTGGGTCCCTCGAATTGAGCAGGGAATGGCGGTCTGATCGATCACGCACTGAAAGGGTCATCCGGCCCCAACTACACACAAATGCCGGCACGCGGTGCCAACCCTGATCTGACCGACGCCGAGGTCGCCTCGGCGGTCGCCTTCATGGTCTGGTCCAGTGGTGGAGCGGACGCGTGCAGGAATACCTCGTAAACACAAAGGACTGGGACAATGACCCCCGAACAAATCGAACTTGTGCAATCAACCTTCAAAAAAGTGGTGCCAATTGCCGACAACCGCTGCCGATATCTTTTACGACCGTCTGTTTGAAATCGCGCCGACACACGCGCGTTGTTTCCCGAAGTGATGACGATCAAAAGAAAAAGCTGATGCAGATGATCGGTATTGCGGTGAATGGGCTGCGTGATCTCGACGCGATTGTGCCAGCCGTGCAGGACCTGGGCGCGCGCCACAATGGCTACAACGTGACCGATGCGCACTACGACAGCGTCGGCGCCGCACTGCTTTATACGCTGGACAAGGGACTGGGCGATGATTTCTCGGCTGAGGCAAAGGCCGCTTGGACGGAAACCTACGGCTGTAGGCGGGTGTCATGAAAGAGGCCCAAAGGGCCGATGCGGCGAAAACCGAAAAGAAGCCGGGTTTTTTCGAACGCATTTTCGCCAAGGCCTAAATCCCTGACCGGCCGACATGCCCGGTGGGGCGCGTCGCCGGTAAGCCGTCGCTGTGGGACGTTTCCGTGGGCCATCTGGCACCGTCGCTTTCGGAGCCTGTGTCGTGCCTGTCTAGCCGCGCATTTTTTGATGCTGTGGATCGTAGGGCGATGGTTCGATCACCTGCGCCTTTGTCATGACACCGCACATATCGACCTCCAACACTGATCCGACCTGCATCACATCCGTGTCGACAAACGCATAGGCAATGTTCATGCCAACGCGATGCCCCCAGTCGCCCGAGGTAACGGTCCCAACAACGTGCCGTCCCACATCACTGACCGCGCCCGCGTGCGCCGGGGCAAGGTCGATGCGACTTTCAAAGTAACAATTTTTTTGCGAAGGCTTGCCTTCCCGCGTGCCAGCAAAGCGTCCTTTCCAACAAACCCGCCCTTGTCGGTTTGACAAAACCGATCAAGTCCCGTTTCGAACGGATCATAATTCTGTCAACAGATCCGCCTTCCAGTGCAGGAACCCTTTTTCCATCCGCATAGAGTCAACCGCGCGGGCGCCAAACAGGGACATCCCATGCGCTTTGCCTGCATCGCGCAGGGCAAGATACGCCGCATAAAGCGATGCATGGGGACGTGGATTTCATAGGCAACCTCGCCGGAAAAGCTGACGCCCATAACCGTGGCCGGGC